>JAZDUA010001527.1:0-58501 GCA_038098605.1 Gryllus longicercus | reverse complement strand
AATGTCCGTAGCTCTGCGCCCTCCCTATTGTTTATGTGTTTCACTTGTTTTCTGCAGTGTATCTTGTCGATGTACTAGTTAATAGATGAATTCAATGGCACATTGAAACGTTAACACTTATTTTACTAGAACTTATCTAACAATAACTCACAACAACTTCGTCAGTCGTGGAGACAAAATTGAAAGCATATCTGCTTCACGGTAGTGCTATTCTTTTTTTTTGTTTTATTTTAAAGTCACATCAACTACTAGGTCATTAGCGACCACTATTGCGTGGTAACGGTATTGTAACTACGAAGATGACACGATATGATGACAGGGGTGTGAAAGGACGAACACAATACAACCATGTCCGAGGCGGGACTCGAAACCGCGATCCTTCGGTCCGAGATCGCTACGGCACTACTACCTTAGCGATTTCGACCATCCGGATTGGCATTATTATTATTATTATTATTATTATTATTATTATTATTAGTTGTTGTTGTTGTTGTTTTTGTTGAGGAAGACTTTCATTTCTCTTTGAAAGGAGTGACATCGACAGTGTCAACGTATGTGACTCTCTGTCGATTAAGTTATTACAATATTGTATGAAAAAGGAAATATTATATTGAACTGATGCCTTATTAAGTGAATTGTGTGCGCAGTTATTTAGCAAATGACCAGTTGCTAAAGTAAACTGAATAGTCGTTTGGGCCGTACTTCTCTAGCTGCTTGTTTACTGTTACAGAAATCTGTTTGCTTCAAACAAGTATTTTTGTCAGAAAACGTGTTGTTACAACTTTCAGAACTTGGCAGAATAATTCGATAATAATCGAATAATTATACTATCAGCAAATAAACATAAATATTCATATGGCTGACATCAATCAAACGTTACTTTATTGTATTTTGTTTAATATTGTATAGTATAGTATGTATAATATAGTATGTATATTGTTTAATGTATCTTTATTGGATTTTCTCTACAAGTGAGTCTTAATACCTTCAAATAGATTTCTTTATGAAACTTTTTAATTTCTGTGTTCCCTAAATTTGAGCCTAAATTAATGATCAATTACTGACTCTTTGAATGCAAAATGGCCCAATTTTCAACATTTAATATGTTTTCCGCGAGTTCTAGATTCCATAAATAAAATACTTTCCATAAATCATGGCCGTCCGATCGTTAGCAAAATCAAGATGAGACCATGAATGGCCTTCAATTGTTTCTCTCGCCTATATCTACAAGAGAGAGGAAGGAAAACACTTTCAAATATTGAAAAAAAAAATACGATTACGATTCACTATGAATTACACAATATTAAATAATGAAACATTTACTATATACTTACTATGTAATTTAAATATTCCCAGAGATTGTATCTAAACGAAGCAACTTGTCTTCAGGTTCGGCTGTAATCTAAAGGTTCCTAGGACAATTGGAAAAATGAATGCCTTTTTATAAATAAGTAAATAAATATATTCAAAAACAATTATAATTTAATGTATTGCAAGTCAGATTATTGATATTAGAAATATTGAGCGTGTGAATTACACAAAATTATGTTGCTTGAAACAAAATTTTTATTTTGCACCACCACTGGTGAGTTTACAGAGCGGTAAACTCTTGGTCAAGTGCGAAGGGTCTGAGGTTCGAGTGTCTCAGTCTCAGTGATGTACACTACTCATATGCACCCCTTTAAATTGAATTCTTTACATCAAAAAGTAATTCTGAAAATTACATTCTGTACAAGAAAAAAGATGTACAACCATAAGATACGTTGTTGATTTATTTAAAACAGGAGTAATTCACTTCAATTTTTAAAAACGAAATTGAAACAAAATAAAATTGTTTTTATATATCGTAAAACAGGTTAAAACTCATTAAACAGTTTAAATCTCCCCCAGGAAATACATGTTCCATATTTGTGTGAACCTCAGTTGTATTCCAGATACAACCAGATCCAGTACTGTTGGAGGAAGCATGGATTAGCTAAAAAAGTAGAAACTTTCCATTTTTGAATGGTGAGGAACGAAGTCAATGTTGAATTAAAAATTTAAGCCTTGTTTGGAGGTTTTTCAAGGAAGGAATTATATATAAAATTACAAAATAAGCAGATGAAGCAATCTGCTGAAGCAATCTTTATTAGAAGATATGAATGGGTGAAAACTAGAACGGTATAAGTGACATTTTATAAATTCTGAGAAAAGTTTTTTCTTGGGTATATTTCAGTGGTAATGTATTTTTTGGGTTTTAATGGACATTTGAAATGCCATGGTTTAAACAAAGCACCAGAAGTTTACAGCAATAATGACTTAAATAAACAGGTTTCACAGAATTTATAAAATGTCACTTTAACCGTTCTGGTTTTCACCCATTCATATATGTTTCTTAACAACTGAACAAGCAAGTCAAAATACGTTTTAAAATATTATGTGGCTTCTCTACAATTACAAATTAATGTTTCTTGGAGGAATTGAGAAATGTATGGTAATTATTGTAAAACTTGTATTGACTTCAAAATCGAATTACACTTGCTAACAGTATCCGTACCAAAACTAATAATTAATGGAGTATTCTTATGTTTTAGGCCACAATACTCCATTACTTTAATCATTCACGAAAAAAATAATATAAATAATTATAATGAATTTATTATGAGAAGTGTCCTCTACTATTTCGGCTAGTATTTCGATTATATTAAAAAAGCCAACAGGGAATAAGAAGGAAGATGCTGATTTATTTGTTAGATAATCTTAATATTATTCATATTTAGATCTACTTCTTTACAGATTAACTAGTTGTTAACTTGACTCAACGTGTCATTTCATATTTCCTTCCCATAATTCCCTTTCATAATAACTAATAACATAAATAACTTTATTATCCGAAGCGTAGAAGTTTCAAAATCTAGCTACCATGATAAATAGTGGATCGAATTCCAATTCCTCCAAAACATTAAATATCGATCGAAGATAATTAAGTTTCACAACAAAGTTAAGTAGTTTATCACAACAAATACCAACTCTACATCGTAAGGTATATCCTCTCGTGAAAGTAAACAAGTCAGTAAAAATTATGAGTTTAAATGACCATAACAATCGAAAGAATATTTTTTAAAGTCCTGAAGAAGGGCTGCCAAGTGCAGGGGAGCGCAGAGAGAAAAATGCGGGAAAAGAATAGAGAAATTGTATACCTTCAATTGTCGCGATCTTACCCATGAAGATAAATAAATAAATGAAAAGATAACATGTGAACGAACAAAAGTTTTATTTTATTTTTTGAGTTGTTCTAGTTTCATATTTTATGATACTGTAATGCATGGAGTGTTGAGCATGCTGTAAAACAGTATTGAACAATCAGCATCTCTCTCATGTGTATTTGTGTTATGTTAATAATTAATAAACGTTCTAGAACCAATAATTACTCAGATAATATGTTGACATCATTCGCAATTACAGACCCCGAACTATGATTTGGGATGTTTCTCGTTCTTTGTCTAAAATATCTGCTTGCAATCAGCGTAGCATTATCAGCTTGCAGCAATTTCCAACTCGCAAGTTGTGCGCACCACAGACAGCGACCCTGGGCGTCGACGCCAACCCCCCTCCCCCCCTCCACTGATTCTGCACGGGCTTCCACCCAGCTGTGCTCTGTTTATCCACCCCCACCCTCCCCCACCGCCCTTCCGAGACGTGGCGCCTGATGATATACGCGTATCTCTCTCACACCCACTGGATTTCCCGTATTAGGCTCGGGGCGGCTGTTGTAACAGGCTTCATACAGAAGCAGCCATATTTCTGGTTCGTTGGCGCGGGCGGGCAGGCGGGCCGAGCCGGGCCGCGCCGGCGGCGGCGGCGGAGCGGGGTGGGGGCGCGCGGTCGACGCGGCGCGGGTGGGGGGAGCGGGCGGAGTTGCCGAAGACCCGCCCCTCCGCCGCGTCGGGGAAGGGGAGGGGGGGGAAAGCGGACGCAGGGTGGGGGGAGCCGGGCTGACCTAGGGGCGGGCCCTGCGGCGGAGGCAGCGCACCTGGGCTAGAGATTTACGACGCGAGGGTAAGCGGGGTAACCGGGCGGCGAGCGCGCGCGGGATTCGCGAGGCGAGACGGCGGCGCAACGCGACGCGGGATGATGGTCGAGGGGCGGGGGGAGGGGGAGGGGGAGGGGGAGGGGGAGAGAAAATAAAACGCGTCCCGGACCTGGAAGGCGGGCGTCCCCCCGCAGCTGCGGCCCGCGGACCCTTCACAACGCAACGGCCGCGGCAAGTACAGCCCCGCGCGAAAGCCGCTGCCTCACCCCGGTCCAATGCATGCCCCTGCGGCCGCTGCTGCAGCGAACTCGCGATATTAGAACTTCACGCTCCTCAAGGCCCGCCTGCGTGACACGCGAATTATATTTTCGACGGCGAAACGTGCCCTGTGGAGAGGGGTTTCGGAATCGGCGCCATTATTTATGCTGGGGGCTACACATGTTATGAATAATCAAGTAGCTCGTATGCATTGACTGGCATAAAGAAATGTTTGCAAGCAGTGAACGGATATACTTTGGACTTCACTCGTGCAAACACAATACAATTTGTTCCTGATGAGACTTGCTGTGTTCATATCACTTCAATTATCTCAACAAGAATTTCCAAGTAAAAGCACGTATCTTTTCCAATATTTATATAAAATAAATTTCATTTTCTAAATTCTTGTATAATCTTCAAACAATGCCGTTCAGTGCTTTCGAAATGGAAACCACAAATAATATGTTCTTATATTTTTGAGGTGAAGTTGTGCTAAACAATTTTTAATACAGTGGCATTTTATGATTTCCCTTTAATGAAAGTTTTATATATTGAACGTAAGTAACAAGGTAGTTAATGTTGTCTAATAATCAGCAGTAAATGAAATTGTTTCTTAGACCACTTTGAATTTGTATACAAATAAAAAAAGCTTCAATTATAAATGCTATTTTCAGATTCAAAGCACTCGCAGAGAGAAATTTCATAAAGGTCATTTTAACTTGTCTATATTATAGATTGTTAGATGCAAAATTACTGTACATTGAACTTCGTCTAAATGTTCAGTATTTACTACTCCACTTCAACAACAAGAACAATAATTTCCATACAGCAAAAGAGAGCTATGAAATTCAGCTATAACTAAAGTGACATAACTCCAACAAACACATTTTTTTAAAGAAAATAGAAGTACCACAAATATAGATCAAAGTAGCCGTTAACTGTCATCGGATAACGTTTAACATAAAAGAAAGGCCATTATTGAACATTTCGTAACGGAGAAACGTCATAAGATTGTTTTGATAAGCAAAACTAGAAAAGAAATGGAGATACTTCACTTTGAAAATAAACTTTTCAACTAGTAAATATCCGTCAAAATTTGACGGTAACTGGCTTAGAAGAAACCTTTACAGGAGACTTGCATTGATCTTCGCACCGAAATATCTCGTAATCTTCACTTCACGAAGTACAACACTACACTCATGCCAAGACGACGAAACGACGACTACTTTCGATATTATACTTTCGAGCAACTCGCATAACCAAACGAAGTACTAAACAAATGGCACAGTATCGGCGTTCATTATATTATTATTAAGATATTATCAATATTTAGCGTTTACAATATAAAACTTGTAAATAAGAGATAGCCATTAAATATCTAGGGCCCACTACCTTTAATTTAAGGCGAAAAAGAAACAACTAGAGCTCAAAACACGTTCTAAACGGAAGCCCCTAACCATTAGTGGAAATGGTGTGTGTTGGTGTGGTGAATGTGTGTCACATCCCATAAGATGCCCTATCGTAAATAATACGTATGGGTTTATTTGTTTGTGTTTGTGCCTTGCTGGTGGTTGCAAGCTCTGATGATGGAAATACGTTTTCCGAAACGTTGTCAAACAACCATGTGTTAAACATTTTGTGCTCCTTCTGACCAAGGCTCAGTAAATTCCTTAGTGTTTTCAAATGTACGAGTAGTTTAGATGGTGGCCGACAATGTTGCCAAACGTCAAACAATCATGTGTTAAACATTTTCCTCCTGCTGATAAAGCTTCAGTAAAACCCTTAGTGTTTTCAAATGTACGAGTATGTTGGCCGACGGTGTGAGTTTTCCCTCTTCTTCCGTGGCGGGCCGCGAGGCCAGCGGTGCGCGCTACGTGAGGAAGCGTCCTCAATCAGCATCCTCATCAATTACCTCGCCCGCAAATATGCGCGAGGCGAACCTCTGCGGGGCGGGGCGGGGCGGGGCGGGGCGGGGCCGGGGAGTCGGGGCCCGCTCGCGCGAATAATTAATCACGGCGACGGTGGCGCGGTGAGGCGTGGGGTGGGGGTAGGGGGGTTGGGGGCGTCGCAGCCGGCCTCGGCCCCCGCTGCGACCGAAAGGAAGCCACCTCTGCAACCGGCGGAAGGGCGGACGCGCTCTCGTCATTAGACACACGCGGGCAAACGGGCTGACGTCCAACGAGCAACTCACGAAACGCGGTGAAGCGCTAGGCCCGGTTTAAAATTAAGGAAAACATTTATTTTCGAGTTTCCATTTTAGATTGTAACTGTTACGTGCGAAATTCCTATACCTGGAACTTAAGACTAAATGTATACATACTAGACCACTTTAGCAACAGCAACAAGAATTTCAATAAAGCCAAAGCTTGCAGAGAAATTCAGATATTTCGAATGTGACATAACTCCATGAAACGTCATGGAACCACAGTAGAGGTTCTCAAATACGATTTATATTAACACCGAGGATTACGACCTAGCTCTGAAAGCGAGAATCAGTGTGTAAGTAAAATCGTAAGATAAGTTTTGAGATTTCAATTGTGTCGAGGTGTCAAATAAGATTTCTGTCGAAATAGTTCATTAATAACTACGCTTCAAAAGTAAGAAGAGTCTGCGCAACTCAGACATTCGTGGTTTTTGTGTATGAAAATATTTCAATTTGAAATGTTCCTACTATGCTACAATCTTTGACATAAAATTATACGAAATTCGCCAATTAGTGCCAACAAAGCCCATTTGTATTTATCAGAATGTATTTTTCAGGATCTTTTGCCACAATATTAAAGTGTATCAAATTAAACTTTTGAAAACAAAGCTTTAAAATCATACATAGTACCATTTCCTTTCAAACAATGTAATATTTTTTCCTGTTTGTAAACTCTTTGGGAAGTGCCATTTTTTAGACGAGTCTTCGCCCATGTGCGCCATATCTAATTAACGCAATAACCTTTTGCTCTTAAAATAACAATACCGACTAATATGTTTGAATTCAGGTATACAAGTTACAAGAAAGCATGTACTTTTTTCTTGTACAGTTTTGAGGGTTTAACTTTCCCAAAACACTCCAAACAAATTTCTTCACAAATCTTCTATAACATATTAAACTGAACTAACATTAACATAGTTCTTTATTGTTGTTTTTAATTGAAACACAAGAACCTTTTACTCCATTGATAAAAGCAATGTAAGAGTGTTACATTGAAAATCGAATCCGTCTGAAAATTTTTAAGAAAAATAAAGAAATTGAAAGGAAGCGATTGCGGAATATACTTGTGGTTCTTTGGGTGTTGTGTGTGTTTAGAAACATTTCAAACATTTGGAATATTTCCTAATGTTGTTCTCATATAGTATTAAAACAATTCGTAGACTGCGAAACCGAATATCTAGAGGTAATGATTGTATAATATCGGAGTAATTAATTAGAATATTATAAAAGATAGGATAATATAATAACAATAAAAAAGAAATATACAGCATACTAAATATTACTGTACATACTGTTTATACTGTCTATATTGCTGTACATTTTGCTCATAAATTATCTGATATTAGGAGAGATACATCCAAAATGTACTATCATGTGTCGACAATATTCATTTCGAATTAGTCACATATTGAGAAACAGAAAGCAACGGATTGTGGTCCAATATGCAGAGACCTTGCACTGTAATTTGAAATGTGAAATTGATATCTCTATTGAAATCAATGCTACCTCTCGAAAAATATTCTTAATTACACAATTTTCGAATACAATATGTGAATGACCGAACACTAAACAACTTAATTCTACACAATTCGGCCACATAAATAAAGTTCTTAGGTGAGAACGGTAACAAGCATAGCAAACAATGCAGCGCACACACAATATGTGGAGTCCCACAAGGGCCATCGCTTGGCCACGAGGGGTCAGCGGTTAGGAGTGAGGGGTCGCGAAAGTGCCCACAGACAACCACATAACGCTTTCAGAACCTTATCAAAGACTTGTCGAAGGGCGTTGACCCGACGAGGGCTGCGGATAGGGCCACGAGGCCGCTGGAACCGCCCACATCGCCTATTCACGCAGCGCGGCGCAGGGCAGGGGGGGAAGGGGGGAGGGGGGCTCCACAGGTGATGGCACTTGCCTGCATTCGCCCGAATCAATGACCACTCGCGCATGATTAGAGGAAATAATTTGTTTCGATGATCCTGCAGAGATGTAACCGCTATTGCGCACAAAGGGAGATGATCGATTCATATACACGAGATACAGTCGAGTACGTTTGTTATTGCAATCATCATCTTGTGAGCTGAGCGTAACTATATTAAAGTATTTAAGCTGTTAGTGCATGAATAAGTGAAATTGGTTACCGTTCTTGCAGATAAAGGAGGGTTTTTCACGAATTAAAACTATGAAATTAGAGGTGAAAAGAACATTGCAATACACACGTTATCAAATAGCATCCACTTCAGTTTTTTTCTGCTATGGTTTACAATTTGTGTAATATTTTTAAAAACTTGTAATGTTTTTAAAACATGTAGTTTGTTTCTTTTTCTTATTTCTTTAGCCGAAGTCTGAGGTACATGTATGAGGAACACACTCTTCATTACACAACTGATTGTTGTTAATAATTATTTCACTGATCTCGATTTCTTAAAGCTTGTGGTTAGATAACCAACGTGAATAAAATATTTTACAGTAAATACGTTAATGAAACTGTAGAATAATAATTGAGGCCTTGCAAAGCCAACTGAGTGATGTGCCAAGAATGTGTTTTTCGGGAAATCAATAATAACTATGGATTGGTATTCTTGACGTACAACCGGACCCATCAGTAGGTAGACGTTCCAACTACTTGAAATGTATTTAGAACTTCGTTCTTTGAACTTTTTCGAACTGCGTATTGGCACCGATTTATGTAATACATAGATGTGAAAACCTTCCTTTCGCAAATATTGGTTCTTTGGCTTGCAAGGCCTCAGTTATTCTCCAAACTGGGTTTCATAAGACCTCAATTACAACACGAGAACCGGCCACAGAAACGTCTCGATAGCACCAAATACGAGATAAGTGCCAAGAAGGTGCTTTTTTCGGGAAATCAATAAGAGCTATGAATTCGTATTCTTGACTTATAACCGGACCTATCAGTAGGTAGATGTTACAACTACTTGAAATGTATTTAGAACTTCGTTCTTTGAACTTTTTCGAACTGCGTATTGGCACCGATTTATGTAATACATAGATGTGAAAACCTTCCTTTCGCAAATATTGGTTCTTTGGCTTGCAAGGCCTCAGTTATTCTCCAAACTGGGTTTCATAAGACCTCAATTACAACACGAGAACCGGCCACAGAAACGTCTCGATAGCACCAAATACGAGATAAGTGCCAAGAAGGTGCTTTTTTCGGGAAATCAATAAGAGCTATGAATTCTCATTCTTGACTTACAACCGGACCTATCAGTAGGTAGATGTTACAACTACTTGAAATGTATTTAGAACTTCGTTCTTTGAACTTTTTCGAACTGCGTATTGGCACCGATTTATGTAATACATAGATGTGAAAACCTTCCTTTCGCAATTATTGGTTCTTTGGCTTGCAAGGCCTCAGTTATTCTCCAAACATAAGACCATAAGACCTCGATTACAACACGAGAACCGGCCACAGAAACGTCTCGATAGCCCCAAACGCGCACGCGGGGCGCGCGTCCTTGAGGAGACCAGAAGTGCCATCGTAACCTGGCACGAGGTTGAGGGCCCCGCCCCCTTCCGCGGAGTTGATTATGCAACGGGGCCAGAGGACACAGGCACTTGTCGTCGCCGTCGCCGTCAGGTGAATCTGAGGGAAAGCGGGCTCTCCTTGTGGCAGCGACCACTTTTCTATGGCGCCGCACGTCAAAGGCCACCCTCCGCCTATCGCGCCGTGTATAGAATTCATTGTTGCGGCCCAGGCGGCCCTTTGAAGCACGCATCCCTTCGCGGAAGCCAGCCCGCGCACGTTGCCGCCGTGTACAAACACGCCCGTCGCACCAATACCACCGTATAAAATTTCGAAACAAAGACGCGGGAATGTAGGTAGGTCTTTCAGTATCTGTAGGCGCGCGCGCGCCAGCGAGCGCACTGCAAAAGGAAGGACCGGCTGCCGCGTGAAAAGACTCTCCTCGCGATGCGGGGCGGTGGGGCGGGGAGAGGCGGGCAAGCGAGCGAGCGAGCGCGCGCGAGCGCGCGTGTATGTATGTATGTGTGTGTGTGTATGTGTGTGATGCTGGTACTGCGGGATCGTCCGCACGAGCAAAATTGCCTACGCAGGGCAAGGCGGGTTTCGCAACCTCTCAGGCGGGCGATTGAAGAGGCAGTGGTATTGCAATTCTTCAATCTCCCTGCCTGATGAGTGAGTAAATGTTTTGTTCTGCGTAAGTAGCATGATGAACCGTTTGTATAGCATTAAATCACGGACGTCTTTTGAATGTTTGCCTCATGATTAAGCCTTTCGCACGAAATATGTTTGGAGAAGACCCTCTTCATAACGTGCACGCGTTGAAGGAACTTTGGTTCTTTTGGAAACAATAAAATGTAAATACCGTATTCTTTAGATTAAAACCAAATAAAATTTGAATTTTATTACAGTATATAATTGTTTAAGTTTTAGTCCGGAATAACAATAATAAATAATGCACCTAGATTCCGGTTCTTATGCCATTTAACTTTTTCATAATGTGTGATATCTATCATAGCGTTTGATAAAAATATCAAACACGTAAATGATGCAAGAACACAACATCAATTCAAAGTCTATGGAATTCCATTTTTCTTTGATTATAAAGACTGTAATGCCAACAAGAAGTTGTATAATGAGGCTGTATATATCAAAGCATTACCAGACAATACGATACAAAATGCGACAAGAAAAGAAAATCATGAACTCTGAAAATTTAATGAATCAATCGCGTAACAAATATTTCTGTGGTATTCTTTCTGAAGAATGCGACCCGTTAGAGGTCAGACTGCTTGATTTCCACTGAGATCACAATTCAAATCTTAGTCGATACACGTGGACTTTGTGGTGGACAAAACGAGTTTGCAGCAGGGTTTGTCAGATACATATCGCTTTTCCACTCTCATTTCACCACTCCTCCATTTTCACTCACGAAATCATCTGCCCATCAAAACCATTCATTCATTTCCAGATAAGGTCGTAAGGTTATCTTATCATTTTAAAATGTATTTATTATACAATGAATTTTACATTTAAATCGCTGAATTTCAATAACGCCGTATATAATCATTAGTGTCGATTCCAGATGCTATTTTATTTTAATACTTGGTCTCTTTGCAATATCTTGATCATGCAGCGACCACTGTGATTTTTTAAACTGTATGGGGGAACTGTAGGGAGAACAAGTACTAACACACACACACACATCCATGCCCGAGTCGCTATTCGAGCTCGCCACCCTACGAGCCGAGATAGCTACTGCCCTTCAGCCTTAACGACCTGGGGTTTCCAGGCCGGCAATTCCAGAGGTTTCTGTATTTAACTTATCGAAATCAAATTATAACCGTACAAATCCATACACAAATCTGACTCCACGACGTAAGCGTGTGGATTACATGCTTACGTGAGGTCGCCAGCATATGCGTGGATGAGAGGAGATATCGCCGCGGGACTGATGGCGGACGCCATTTACGCAGCGTCGTCCATTCGCCCCCGCCCCCTCCCCACCTCCGCCACCGCCTCCTCCGCCTCCGCCGCCGTCTCCGCCACCGGCTCCACCGCCCCCGCCGCCCCCGCCGCCCCCGTCGCCTCGCCGCCCCCGTCGCCCCCGCCGCCCCCGCCGCCCCCGTTGCCCCCGTTGCCCCCGTCGCCCCCGTCGCCTCCGCCGCCTCCGCCGCCTCCGCCGCCTCCGCCGCCTCCGCCGCCTCCGCCGCCCCCGCCTATCTCCAAGGCGCCCCGCGATGTTTTTCAAGCCCCACTTCTGACGAACGCGATTTGGAGGGCGGCCGGGGCCGCGCCGCCGAGGCGGGCGAAAAGCACGGGGCTGCCCCGCCGCCTCCTTCGTCTCCACCACCGACGTCGTCGTCCTCGTCGCCGTCGTCCTACTCGGCGTCTATCGAGTATCGATAATCGATGTCCTACCATCGCCCCTCGCCCCGCGGACGGCCTATTGTTGCCGGCGGAGCTATTGTGCCGCGCCCCCGTCGCCCCCGCCGGAAGTCACTCGGCCGCCCCGAGCCGCCGCCCAGCGCCGCCCCCGCCCCCGCCCTCCCCGCCCCGCTTCCCTCTTAGCTCCTGTTTTGGGGGCCGCAAACTGGCGAGTTCTTCGCGACGACCCCGGCCGCGGAGCCGCGCTTGGCTCCGCTGCTGCCCTCGGCTGATACGCGCGTGTGCGCCGCCGGCTGGGAATGTCGCACGTGGCGTGTGGCGCGGCTTCGATTTCTAAACGCCAAGGCACCCAAATTACTCTACAGCCAGGTTGAGGTGCAGCGACATCTGCAAGTCGCAGTTGTTTGCTTCTTAGAAGATAAAGCAATTTCTCGCTTTTTGAAGAAAGAAACAGAACTCAAAAACAGAAGTTATAAATAAACTTTGCCACAAAAATTGTTACTTACAGCAATTAAATATTTAATTTAAATAATACGAATTTAATTAAATATTTTAATAAACAGACAACATAACCGAGATATGAATAATTGAACATTGTACAGGTAAAAAATTAAAATATACAAATAGAATGAAGAATTGCAACAGCATCTTGAAGATACGTGATTGCTTAAACCTGTTAACTTTTTTCAATTCACAATAACGTATTTAAGTACTCTAACGTGTTTCCACAAACTGTTTTGAACCAGTCAGACAGAGGAAATATATTCTTAATTTCTCTGTTTAGGGATGAAGTGTTTTGTTCGTTTGGACAAATCTAAAACTCTTGAGAACCAAGTAGCACATTTGGAAAAACATCGGCGTAAGTGTCGATTCATTGAAACGTTTAGAAAACTGATGTTTGGACATGGATTGTAAGCGGAAATGCCACAAAGACGTATTCGAAATCAAGTCTAAAAGGGAAGAGTTACAGTACTGTCTTTGTTTCTCCCAAATAGATTTGTTTTAGGAATGTTGTAAATTTAATAATTCATTTGAAAACAAAATTCATTTATAGCATTGTTTTTTCAAAGGTGCAAAATAGATACAAGACACAAGAAAGCCTAGAAATATTAGTTTTGAGCCATTGCTTTAAATTAAACCGGTCTTCCATTACAGCTAAAAATTAGGTTTCTTAAAGAGCCGAGTATATTAAAAACAGCTAATAAAGAAGAATCGAAATTTCACTAGCAGCATGCACAAAGTGTATCTCCATGATTCGGCATCGGTAAAAGATGAAATCCTAGTAGACCACTTACCCTAATTGAGAATTTTGTCCTTCGCGTGGCAGTCGTTTAAATTAGACTTTGAATGCTCTCAAATTATTTCGTCCTTTCCCTCCTCATATTTCTAGATTCTACCATTGAAAAGAATGGAGAGATAGGAGTGCCGACAACCTTACTTACACACAGACCACGCCAGGGGAGAGGCACATAGACGAGCCGTCAGCAGCTTTCGTTCTTGTTGTACATGGGGGGATGAAAATTCGGAAAGCGTAAACTGATACACAGGAAATAGGATCACCTTTGGAAGAGAACCGGTACACAATGCTTAGTCACTGATGCAATGGGCGATGATCGAACAGCCATCCTGACCCCGATGAAAAATAAAACTCCTACTCTCTGGGAAATCTGATGCCATTTCTCCAAATGCTAAATATCTCTACACATCAATCTCAAGGCCACTGCCCCCTTGAGGGAAAAAAGGCCAATTATTTTTTTGGTATAGTAGGACTCATGCAATTTCAGAGTAACACATTGTATTTCCAGTCCAGTTAGAGCAATTTTGTTTGAAGTAATGAGTTGAGACTTTCTAACCTATAAATTGGAAGAGGTGTCATAAAACACAAGAAAATTGTTGTCTTTAGAATTATTTCTTCGCATACCATTAATATTAAACCAAGAAGTTTTTATAGGAAAGGGTAGTATTGAAATATTAGATAATTCTAGAGGTTAGAAGACAATTTTTATAATTGAACACCATTTAAAAATTAGAGGTTTCAGATTGATAATAAGAAAATTAATAATTGTTTACTCAACATTCTGAATTACAATAATAAGATTTTATGAAATGGTGTTAATTATGAGATTAATTCCCTTCAAACATTCACATTCAATCGTTAATGAGGTGGTATGCATCCCTCTTCGTGTCACATAACTACCCATCTCCTTCGTCACACGAAGTCCATCATCGCAAATAAGTAGCTCGACATACGCGAGTAAAACCAGAAAGAATATTCGCGATACCTTCAAAAAATCACCCAATTACGGATCTGCGCTAAGCGAGACGCCATCGCCCCACCACAACACGCGAGTAACCACACCCTGAATTTGTCCCCGGGCGGATCGTCAATCTCAGGGCGATTTACGAGTGGCCGCACACAAAGCAATCCGTTCGACCCAAGGGCCATTTGCCCCCTAGAGAGAGAGGAGACGAGAGAGAGGAGAGGAGAGAGAGGGAGACGAGAGAGAGAGGAGACGAGAGAGAGGAGAGGAGAGAGAGGGAGACGAGAGAGGGAGACGAGAGAGGGAGACGAGAGAGGGAGACGAGAGAGGGAGACGAGAGAGGGAGACGAGAGAGGGAGACGAGAGAGGGAGACGAGAGAGGGAGACGAGAGAGGGAGACGAGAGAGGGAGACGAGAGAGGGAGACGAGAGAGGGAGACGAGAGAGAGGAGACGAGAGAGAGGAGACGAGAGAGAAGAGAGGAGACGAGAGAGAAGAGAGGAGACGAGAGAGAAGAGAGGAGACGAGAAAGACGAGAGAGAGGAGAGGAGAGAGAGGAGAGAGAGGAGAGGAGAGAGAGGAGAGGAGAGAGAGGAGAGAGAGGAGAGGAGAGAGAGGAGAGGAGAGAGAGGAGAGGAGACAGAGGAGACAGAGAGGGGAGAGAGACAGAGAGAGGAGAGGAGACAGAGAGAGGGGGAAGAGACAGAGAGAGGAGAGGAGAGAGAGGAGAGGAGAGAGAGAGGGGAGAGAGACAGAGAGAGGAGAGGAGAGAGAGGAGAGGAGAGAGAGAGGGGAGAGAGACAGAGAGAGGAGAGGAGAGAGAGGGGAGAGAGACAGAGAGAGGAGAGGAGAGAGAGGAGAGGAGAGAGAGGGGAGAGAGACAGAGAGAGACAGAGAAAGAGACAGGCCACGTGATGCGCCGGGGAACCCGGAAGAGCGCGACATCTGCTCGTGTTTACCAGCGGCCCCGCCCCCCTCCGCCGCCGGGGCGACGCCTTGGCTCCTGCGCTCAATGGCGCGCGCCGCCGGCGGCGGCGGCGGCGGCGGCGGAATCGATAAATATGACATCGCATTCAGCGGCCAAACTAAATAAATACGCGCGCGGCCGACCGCCCCGCGACGGCGCACAGTGGGGCCACAGGAGGGGAAAGTTGGCGAAAAGGTCTAAATCAAAATACGCTCGCAAAAATCCGTTTCACATGAAAGGGGTAGCTAAATGTCTCCTTCATCGTTCCCCGATCAGGAAAGGAGTGGAAAATCACGTCACTCCTTTCAGGGCCCGTTTGAACTTACAAGTGTCCCGCGGCGCAATTCTTCGCTCTTAAAACAAGAAGAGAAGTGTATTTTTCGATGTAAAAAAGTTTTGGTTTGTCCAGCAGCAGAATCGTATCGTGCTATGAATACGATGCTTTGAGGTGTGCACTTTAAATAAGTAATAATAAAGAAAATAATAATTTTGAAATTCCAAGTAGAAACTTTACGTGTCCCAATTGAATGAAATATTTAAATCTGATTTTTCATATTGTCTTTTAGTTACCTTCCGGGAATTTTCGAACTATGGTATTAACTGCATCTAATTTTTGAATTCATCTAGTTTACAAAACATTAATCAAAGTTTGCCCATACTAGCCCCATTTTGCGTTAAGGTATTTTATTTATGATAATGCACACTTAGTTTTGTAAACATTCCTACCTACAATATTCGTTTTTTTTATTCTTCGTTCATGGACTGGTACTGAGAGCTCTTTATTATCATGGAGGGATGTGTGTGATTTTATTTAACACACTAAAAATAAATAAAACGAAGAAAAAATGTAGAGAACATTTCACCAGAAAATATCCACAGATAAAACTACGAAGGAAGTACTTTGCAGGGTGTTTGTTGCATCTGACCTAGAAGTTACACCAACATTAATGCCTTCGAGTGGAAATTCACTTCTGGAAGAAGAATCACTGATGAAAGTTGTGATTCTGAAGTTATATAATTGAATATTTTAAGATGAAACAATTGAAGTCATTTTAATTATAACTTAATAATGATTATTTAATTTATTAATAATTACAACTTAGTTAATCATAATGTTTTGCCAACTTTTCCCATCAGAGGCCCCACTGTGGGGAGAAGCGCGGGAGAAGAGGGGAGGAGAGGGGGGAAATAGTGGAGTGGGATGAAGAGGGGTGGAAAAGAGGGAGGGGCAGGGAGGAGCGGGGTGAACATGGGAGGGGTGCACGGGAGTGAAAGTTCAACTGCACAGAGTAAGCTGTGATCCGAAACAATGGCCTCTCTTGGTTGTATGCGAAGATTTCTTCGATTCACTTCGCCGGGGAGAGGTTGTCCAGCGCATTAAGTGATCTCACTACTGTGCTTTTGACCGGAAGGCCCATGGTTCGAGTCCCGACGGTGCCAGGATTATCCACACTAACTACATAGCTAGGTCCTTGCAGCTGCTGCCTGGAGCAGAATTCTAGTGCCCGGCTGCGCTGATCTGTAGTTTTCCAAGCTTTCTCCAATCCACAGGAGGCGAATGCCGAAACAAACGGGCCACGGACCGCGCGCGATCTTAACGTGATCTTCGTTGTCCTATCTTCACCCCTTACTTACACTAACAAGCACTACGCGTGCTGGAAGACCAAACGGGAGCATAGAGGTTGTCCTGATTGGGGTGGTGTCTCGCGGATGAGATACACGTGGTTTTGGAAATTCCACTAGCCGGCTGGAGGTCGGCGCAGGATTTTGCCATCCAGCGGTAGAAGACCACCACCACCACCATCCGAGGAAAAAGCACGCACTAAACTTACAGGACCAATGACCTCAACTGTTGATGCGCCTGAATCACTAACAATCAGTCATCATTCGATTAACACAATTATTTTACCTGTTTAATGTCACAAAGTCAGAAATGCAGTTCATAAAGTGACAAACTGTAAGACGTATTTGGCAAATGTTTAGTGTTTATAAAATTGGCTGGAATTAAAACTAAATATAGAATAAACTCAACACGATTGGAAAATTGGGTTGTCAAATTAGAAATAACTGATGATGATTGTAACTGATGATTGTTCCAGGAGTTGGCATTGCGATGCTCTCTTGGGTAATTTTGTTTCTGCTAAAGGATTTTATAGCGTGTAAAAAAAACTCACTCTTGCAGCCTAGAGCGAACACAATTCAAAGATATATAATAGCACTTGTTTATATTTATTGTAGTTGAAAACCATTGTTCTAATTCGACGTCAATTATTTAAAACGGTCTCTGTAAAAGACGGATGAGGGTTTGGAGAACAAATGACGACTAGAAAGTATTAATTCGAAGTCGAAGATATACAAATAAAAGTTAGAGCAGATAACACTACAGAAAACGAAAGAATTGTTTTTTCGTCAGCATTCAAGAAATGGAAAAGAAAACACAAATTTCGGAAACATTGAGTTAATACTGAAAATGAAAAGAATAAAACAAAAATCTGTTGAAACCTGTTTCAGAAAAGAGATAGTTAATTTTTAACAACAATAAATAATTTAAAGAAAAATTCCGGAATATAAAATAGCGTTGTTCTGTTTCACTTTGAATGAAACAACATCGACCGTCATTACAATGTAAGAATTTTAAACATAGTACATTTTCGGAAAATACATTTAACATACATTTTAACTGAATGTTACGCAGAGAAAAAATAAAAGTTTGAGATAAACACTACTTACATTTTGAAATGCAATGACAAGTAACAGGTACTTTCATTAAGAGTGCCAAGATTACGCGTTTTATGCCCGCATCAACATTTTACAATCACCATTCCTCCTCAGGGCAGTACAGTGGTGGACAAAAGCGACTCTCTTGCTCGCATGAGTTCTCCGATGAATGAAGTGCAACTTCCAGTGAAAATTGATTCAACATTTCTATTATTACTAGTTTGAAAACATGTATTTTATTTTACTTAAATACATTTTTTTTTAAATTAGTGTACTTTGCATTACACCTACGACTTGAGTCGAATATGCAATCACTTTAATATAAGGATGCTAAATTAGAATGTGGCTACCTAATAATGTAGCTGTGATGTGGGGCTACACAATATACAAAAAGCAGAGTGGCTCTCATTGTTCTAATGTATGCCCACCCCTGACACAGCACCACGTGTAGCCTCAGCTCGCGAAAGATGTTTTCGCAAATTTAGAAGCGAGTTTTATGTAACGGCGAGCACTAAAGGGAGAACGCGGCGAGGGCGGGCGGCGAAGAAAACGCAGTGGGGTGGTCGCGCGCCCTGTTAGAGGCGGGCGAAAGCAGCGACGGCGTCGGCGCAAGTCCACGTCGCCCCTCCTACTTCCGGTTCCGGGAGGGGAAGAAAGGGAGAGGGACTGGCTCCCGGGAGCCCGAGAATGGGGGGCGAGGGGGAAGGGTGCAAGGCCTCCACTCGGCCACGCTCCTCCCGGAGTTTGTTTATGCGTTCTGCGTCTCGATTTGCATTCGACTCTGATTCTCTTGATGGGCTCACAGAGTGTGAAGGAAGACCCATTCTGTGTTTCGGAAAGAACATACTGTAAATACGCGGCGAAGTTGGATCTATCGCTGTTTAATATTAACAACACTGGGTTATGGAAGGTACTATAATTGTACGTCATAAAACAGAAAGAAAATGCTAGATGCATCGTGAGAAATCAAAAGGGCTGGGATTACCGTCATATGGTGAAAAAATTTACGAAAATCCATCTTGAGTTTTCACGAATGATTTACAAGCATATAAAAGGAATTAAGTGCCTCTGTTCATAAACAAACACGCGCATCTTTTGATTGTTAGAATAAATCGCCGGTAAAAACAAAAATTTGGCTGTGACGCAGCGCACAACACGACAAAACTCGCGAACAGTTCGCTTTTTTAATAAAACGGGTGATAACTCTTTTTTTTCTCTTCCACTCAGTTTAATAAACGTTCTACCATCTTCTAAATTGGCCGTCTCCCTATTTCTCTCTTTAACTCGCGTCTTTTTTTTTCTTTCTTTTACCAGGTTCGCGCTCCGTTACTTGTGAAGGAGGAGAAAGTACGGAGGAGAGAAAGCCCTTCGGATCGGCGTCAAAAGTCGGTAGTTTATTCACGAAATTCTTTCTACTTTGTCCCCGAAGAATTAAGGGACTGGGTCTATTGAAACGACGGCCAATCAGAGCAGGCGTATCTTCTCCACCCCCGCACCCCTCCCTCCCGACCACGCCCCCTCCCCTCCCGCACTCTCCGCCGCGTCCATTCCACAGCCACTGGCGCCGGTGTGTGTGTGTGTAATGGGTAATAGTCTCCAGCAATAACGAAGTACCAAGGGTGACAATTATTCCGAGTAATTAAGTTGGCAGAACTTTTCACGGTCCGCGAGGCCAGTAATTAAGCGCGCTAGTTCTGCGAGCGCCGCTATCTGTTGGCAGCACTGACGTGGGGGGTGGCGTGGGAGACGCGTCTGCTGCTTCACCCTTCTCCCCCCCTCCTACGCCTGCAATTAGAACGTCCCTGAGGCGCCGGGAGCGGCGGGGCTGGGGGGGGGGGGAGGCGAGGGGAGGACCTCGCCCGGAGACTGCAAAGGCGACGCACTGAAAAGAGTTCGACGGAGAAAAGAAATGATGTGCCAGCAGCGGCGGCGGCGGCGAAGGAAGAATCAGTGAATAGGAAAAACGATTTTAAGAGACCAGAGAAGGTAAGAAGGTGCGAAAGAAAATACCTCATCAAGGAACGCCCGCTCGCAGTGCACGCGCGGAATCTTGAACACCTGGTGAGGGGAAAGTTAATGAGCGGCAGTACGATGAATTTCCGAGGAGTTGGAAGCGACCGCCAAACTGCTGCAGTCTCAGACGCCGAAAGAATTTCAAGAAAACGCAATTTCAGGCACTTCTCCACCTGTGCGTATTTTCGTCATTAGGAAAAAAATAACAAGCCACAAAATAGTCAACATATTTTCCTGAGTTTATACAGTGCGTACTGGTTGAGAATTTGGTTTTCTTTTTTTTTAATTTACGTGCACGATGTTGCCTGGATTTAGGATGTCGTAAACAAAACACGAAAATGAGTTTAAAGGAACATTCAATAAACATCGTAATTCAGACACATACATTCTCCAATTCACCTCGAAATCCCTCGCGTTTCATATTATCGAACGCCTGTCCCGGAAAGTTCATCACGAAGCATCCAATTATAAAAGACCCAACACATCGCGAGAGCCATTCCCAGACTCAAATATAGTAAATTAACAACCCATCTCATTTCGCGAACGCGAATTCTCCGAAAACTAAATTAAAAACAAAAACAAAAGCCCGCGAGTCCGCCGGGAGGCCAGCCGTTGCATCGCCCCTTCCGCACGCAACCCGCACGCACACACACACACACACACACACGCCCGCACCTCACACAACACATCCCTCCGGCCAACCGCATGGCGAGCCAGGCGTGCCACAACAATCCATCAGAGAACGAAAGGTACGCAGATTTGCCAAGAACTAATAAAAGGGCGTCATTCATATCGCGCCGCGGAGCCAACAGGTCACAGCATTCGCTCATTTGTATGGCGCAGGCACGCAATATTTGTTCTGCCGGGCGCATCTTTTTATGACCCCGCCACTCGCGTTAATCCGACGCAGAGAATGCGGCGCGCGCGATATGGGATGGGAGGGGGGCGCAGCATGAAAAGGAGGCGGCGGGCGGGGTGGGAGGGGGCGCGGACAGAGGATTTATTGGGAACATTTTTGCGGTGCGCGACTAAAACGCGCGGCGGAGGGTAGCCGCTGGCATGCCGGGCCGGCCATCCCGCGTCGTCACGCCGCGATCCGATGATGATGGCGATGACGATGCGGCGATGATGGCGGGCGATGAGTCAGTGGCGCGCGGGCGATGGTATCGCTCGGGCGAGTGGGCGGGTTGGGGTGGGGTGGGCGGTCGCGATGCACGCGTGGCGACGCCGCTTCCTTCCTGAGGGCGGCGATGAATCACGCGAAGGGCTGCGCTTGTTAGCAGTCTAAAAGAGCGCGCGAGGGCTGGGGGTGGGGTGAGGGGGCGATCTTAAAACGCCGCCCCCCCTTCCCCTCCACACCCCCCTCATCTCTCGCGCAACCCAGGGCAGCGGCGGTCCATTTCCTGCGCAGCATTTTCAATTGCACTTCTTGGCTTCGTAATTCCCCGCTAAGCTCGCAGGCTTTGGCGACCACTTCACAGGGCCGACCCGCCCGCGGCCCCCGCGCAGCCTCGGCCGCCGCCGCTGGCGCTGCTTCGCGTGTCGTTAGGCCGCGTTACTGTTTCGCGAGCGTCGTTCATTAGGCGCAGGGGAGGCGGCGTCGCGGCGTCGGCGGCGTCGCGGCGCCCGGCGTCGCGTTGTGCGGTGGCCGAAGTTGCACTGCGCGCGCTTTCAGCAGCCGCCTTTCCTGCGCGATAAGTATGTTTTACGCTGGATGTTATATTATGACCGTGATCTAAAGATTTAACGAGTTAAAGCCCTCACTATACACATCTTTATGTCTCTTGCGACTGTACAATAACGAATGTTGACAACTACCTTTTGAAACCTCCACGGAAAGCTTTTTCACTTAGCCTGTGGAGTGGGAGAAAGAGATTTTTTGGTGGCAGCGACATAGAGATTAAATAATCACGCCATTCATCACGACGCCCGCTCCTCCGGCCGGGAGAGACGGGCGCGGGGGCGGGAAACTCAAGTCCTCCTGGGGGCGGCGGGGGCGGGGGCGGCGACGCGGTGCTGCTGCGCGCCTCGCACGGCGGCTGTTTTCCTGTCCGGAGCCGGAATCTCCTCTTACAGCGCACCGCGGCGCTCATTCAAAGGCCGACAATGGGGGCCGCGGGCGGGGCGGGGGGACGGGGCCCCCCCGTTGCGAAGAGGGTTCGCGAGCGCGCTACCGGAGACCCGCGAGGACACCGCGGCCGCTCTTTTTCGAGTTTCCGAGCGGCGCGCGGCGCGGAGCGGGACTGGTGGCGGGGAGCGGCGTGGCAGGGGGAGCCTCACAGGTGCCGGTCTCAACGAACCGCCGAGTACTTCCCTCGGCCTAGTAAGCCTCTGGCCACGGGCGGGCGGGGTGGGAGGGAGCGGGGGGGGGCATCGCCGACGCTCCATCTGCCCGCCCCCCGCGCGTCCCCTCGCATCCCCTGCCTGTACCCGTCGCCCGCCCCTCCGCGCCCGCGGGACCGCCCCCCGGCTCAACTGAAGCGCACCTGGGAAGGAAATTCTGGTTCGCTTGGGAAGCCGGGCCGGTCCCGGCCGGGCTGGGCCGGGCCGGGCCGGGCCCCGCCTCGTTTGCATCACAATCGGGCGCCGCCCCTCGCGCCCGCCCAGGTGCGTGGGACAGGGCGGCGGCGGCGGCGGCGGCGGGCAAGGCGGAGCAGAGCGGGGCGGGGGGCGGTGGGGCGGGGCGGGGCAGGGCGGGCGCACAGCTGCGCTGCGCCGCGCCGCGGGGTCGCGGGTCCCACGGGGGGACCGTTGGCGGTCGCAGCATCCGGCGGCGGGGCGAGGGGGGCGGCGGAACGCGAGCGCAAACGCGGTCGCCGCGGAAGCTTCGCCTGTGGGGTCTCTTGCAGCACAAGGGCAAGTACGCCCGAGCTAAAGCATCGTCCAAGTTAAGCCTCTACAATTCGCTCTCTCATTTTCTTCAAATAATAATGGAAATAACAGAACAGTATTTCAGCTAGCCTCCCGCTACATTACCAACGACCCCTTAAAAATGTTTAGTAATAATTGCTCCTGTCGTATTTTTCTCTTACTGAAATGTTAAATACTGACATCGGTCTGAAGTAACAGATACGAATTCTTTCAGATCCAAATTCATCAACATGGTTACTTCATATGGGAGAATTCGAAATATTGTTTTTATGTGACTAGATAATATAGGTTTTCAATCCATAAATTGATATACTGTACATTACGTAACAATACCTCACCCACTTGGTAACCTTTTGTAGTTGAGCTTTGGGAATACACAATGAGCAGAGGCACGGAATCCTGTGTTGGGTGCGTTCAGTTACCCTACCTAGGGCAAAGTCATTCATGAGTGGGTCAGTAGCACCTTCCATTGTGCTACTTTGTAGCATCTTCCGGTCTGTTACATTGTGTTAGGTGCTCGCGACGAAAAATAATACAAACGTGGAATTAAATGACGTATAAAGTGTTTCCAGCATTTTATTATATTCCAAGCGATTTGACATGCTTTAATTTTGCTTTGGTTCAGCTTCGATTGCTCTTCGGCCATGAGGTTGATTTTAGGGTGATTGATCCCTTAAGTAAAGTGCATGTTATATCCCGCAAGGTGGAGTTGTTCGTGCCTGCTGGAATGAGAGTCCCAGCACCGACCTATACGTCGATTCGGGGGCGTTCTCCTCTTTATCTCTCTGCCAACGGGGACTGCTCCAGTCAGAACAAGCTTCCGACTTATCTCCCGACATATGTGTAGTGTATGTAAGTGGCGAGGATAGGAGAAGGAAGAGGAACGAGAGATCGCGCGCGGTTCGTAGCCCGTTTGTTATGGTATTACTTCGGAACTCGTGAGATTAGAGAAACTGATCGAATCGAACAGATCAGAGCAACCATGGAAACCCACCAATCAGAGCACTTGGCTTAAAGAATTCTCCTCGATACAGCAGTTGAATTCGATTTAGCTATGTAGCTTGTGTTGACAATCTGCCACAATCGAGACAAAGGAAGCTATCAGTCAGAGACGCATCGGTGGCAAAAGTTGCCACCCCCTGCGTCATCTCAGCTGGTGCACAAAGACAAACAAAATTATGCTCGTGGGCTGGTAGTTCTCCACTCATGCGACTGGTTCACTCATCGGAGCTGGTCAAGAATGGGCTTGCGACATCGACAACAAAGCATGATGTTAATGAACATCGATGCTCGATGTTAATAAAACAACTAACCAAAACTATCGATGTTATTGAAAATCTTTTTTTTTTTTTTTTTTTTTTTTTTTACAAATTGATAAGTAAGGATTGAAGTTCACACGAAGGTAATTAAATTTGATAGTGGTCACATTTATTAATTTTTAATTGAGGTTTATCTGACAAAACAAAGTCAAAAATTCATCAGGATAATTATCAAAACTTCGATTATTTGTTTAGATAATTTAAAAATTAAAACAACTTCTTTATTGACAAAAACTCAATTTTATTTATTTTTCACTTTCGGTCTTTTTGATCTGAAGAATATTCAATTATGGATAATTGATAGTTATTACAGAATTTTGTCATGGTGGTACCTTTTTCATTTAAAAATATCAACCATATTAAATCATCGAACACCCCACATAGATGTTAAAAAACTGCGTTTTCAAAACATCGATGTTAAATACATCAAAGATTTTATAAAAATATCGATATTTTGAAACATCGTCATCAATGTCGAATAGTTACTCTCGCTCACGCGGATGGTCATCTCATTGATATTTGTATAAAAATGTCGATGTTTTGAAAACATCTTCATCGAAATTCTTCTCCCGTTCAGGTGGGTGGTCAACGAATCGAAGTTTGTATTAAAAGATGGATATTTTGAAAATATCGACATCGAAACCCTACTCCCGCTCACGCGGCTGGTCAAGTCATTGATATTTGAAAGCAAATATCGATGTTTTGACGCATCAACTTGCTATTCCTACTCCCGCTCACGCGGCTGGTCAACTCCTCGATATTTGAACGCAAATATCGATGTTTTGAAACATCAACTTGCCATTCCTATTCCCGCTCAGGGAGTTGGTCAACTCATTGATATTTGAACGCAAATATCGATGTTTTGAAACATCAACTTGCCATTCCTATTCCCGCTCAGGGGGTTGGTCAACTCATTGATATTTGAACGCAAATATCGATGTTTTGAAACATCAACTTGCCATTCCTATTCCCGCTCAGGGAGTTGGTCAACTCATTGATATTTGAACGCAAATATCGATGTTTTGAAACATCAACTTGCCATTCCTATTCCCGCTCAGGGGGTTGGTCAACTCATTGATATTTGAACGCAAATATCGATGTTTTGAAACATCAACTTGCCATTCCTATTCCCGCTCAGGGGGTTGGTCAACTCATTGATATTTGAACGCAAATATCGATGTTTTGAAACATCAACTTGCCATTCCTATTCCCGCTCAGGGAGTTGGTCAACTCATTGATATTTGAACGCAAATATCGATGTTTTGAAACATCAACTTGCCATTCCTATTCCCGCTCAGGGAGTTGGTCAACTCATTGATATTTGAACGCAAATATCGATGTTTTGAAACATCAACTTGCCATTCCTATTCCCGCTCAGGGAGTTGGTCAACTCATTGATATTTGAACGCAAATATCGATGTTTTGAAACATCAACTTGCCATTCCTATTCCCGCTCAGGGAGTTGGTCAACTCATTGATATTTGAACGCAAATATCGATGTTTTGAAACATCAACTTGCCATTCCTATTCCCGCTCAGGGGGTTGGTCAACTCATTGATATTTGAACGCAAATATCGATGTTTTGAAACATCAACTTGCCATTCCTATTCCCGCTCAGGGGGTTGGTCAACTCATTGATATTTGAACGAAAAATATCGATGTTTTGAATCATCAACTTGCCATTCCTATTCCCGCTCAGGGGGTTGGTTAACTCACTGATATTCGAATGCAAATATCGATGTTTTGAAGCATCAACGTGGCATTCCTACTCCCGCTCACGCGGCTGGTCAACTCACTGATATTCGAATGCAAATATCGATGTTTTGAAGCATCAACGTGGCATTCCTACTCCCGTCCACTCGTCGGGGCCGGTCGCGGCGTGGCGTGGCGAGGTGTGGCGTGGGGTGGCGCGGCGGGGCGCGCTGCGCTGGGGGGGGGGGGGAGGGGGACACGTGTTGAGCCGCGCGATGTCGCTTCGCGCCGCGGCCACCGCCGTCGCTGCGACGCCATTCATATGCTAAGTGGCCTGCGTCATCGCGATGCACTAGCCCCGCGCCGCGCCACGTCGCGCCACGCCACGCCCTGCCCTGCCCTGCCCTGCCCTGCCCTGCCCTGCCCTGCCCTGCCCCCGTCCCACCTCCCTCCCCACCCGGCGGGCGAGTTTTCCTCCTTGCCCCAACTTCCTTCGCCTGAGCTGGAGGGAAATCTCATTTGCGAGCAGGCCAAGGCAGATCGCAAATAGATACAGAGCGAAATGAATTTTTTTTTTTTTTCACTAAGCGAAAATTATTAGCATGGAAATGAGGAATTCCACACGTATTTCTGAAAACTTAATTTGTTATTAATGCAAATTAATATGTTTGAAAAGGATTTCTTCTCTCCCAATACTGCTTTATTCACTAATACTCACATTCTGAATTTGTGTTGTCAACAATTCATTTATTTTACAAAATTCTTGTACTTTATATCTGTGTTGAATAACAGACCAGTTCTCTCAATGAAAATTATAAAAAAATGAGAGATTATACAAAAGGACATAATCATTATTAGTTACCGCTCTTGCATGCACAAAAAGGGACCCCGGCTTAGACATCTAACTAGAACTAAATTACATGAAAAGCATGGTGGTGTACATTGAGGTCCTCGCGTGTCATTCAGATGTAAACACCATTCTTCCGTCAATGGCAATGAAAAGAATGCACTTTCTATTTACTAGATTTAGCCTTGATTTATAGCACTCTGGGTTCAAAAGGCCTCAACCTTTTCACCTCGTGACGATAATAAAGTCAGGAGTGGGATTGGTACCTGCTGGTGGCCAGTCAGTTGGGGGATAGCACAATGGGTTTTCAAGTGCTGCTATAGAAGGACTTTTGTCGTCTTCCCTTCGCTTTATATGTTGTAATGGAACACCTTGCCAACTTGTTTTTTCCACATCTAAAACATCACGTGTTTAACCAATTAGACTTTTTATTGAAGACGAAACAATAAAAGTCGAACATCAAGTTCACGAAAGAAAGGATATTTGGTAATGTCTATTACCAATTAACATATAATGATTGACACAAAAAAAATCATATTCATATTTTTTTTATAAAAGGTACTATTGCGGAATTAAGACACATGTAAGTTAATTTCAAATAAAAAAGTATCAATTACTATTAGTAAATGAATAAATAAACTTCCTAATATTCAGGTCATGTGTTTGTATTAATCTCATTTTAATTGATTTTTTTTCCATAAAGTTGGCTAGTGTAATATATAAAAACATTCACGTCGAAATGCATAACCTCTTACCTTCGAAGTCATTTAAAATTATGCAGCCACGTATTATAATGTGATGTAAGGACTCTAATATATTCATTAATCTTCACACTTACAGAATATTATGAAATCCCTCCATGAAATCTCAATATTACAAACTGTGGAGAAATCTGAGAATTTGCCTAATGTATAATTGTGTTTTAGGAGCATCCGATTAAATGACTGAAATTGTGAACATAGCACTCAAATGGTAGTGTACACCTTCACTATGATACATATAAAATGGGAAATACATTCTCAATATTTTGCAAAGATGGTTCCCTTGTCGTGAAACTCCATAATTTTTCAGTGAAAATTTCAATAAAATGTTAAAATATTAAATTATAATTTAAGGTAAATTTATTATTGTTTCAACTAACCCATAATCGCTTCATGTATTTACTCACCGAGAAATGTCTGTTGAGTGGTGGATTTTTGAAAGTTGTGTTTGACAGTTTGTGAATAAGTACAAACATGAACAAGTGTATACATTATTTGTCATGACTTTAAATAATAATCGTTTTTAATTTCGGAGTTTTTGTAATACAGACATTGACAATGTCAGTTCTTTACTATATATTATTTGACATCAACATCTCCAGAGTAACGTCTTATTGACGAAATTCGAGAATTTCATATTTTTTGCATGTGAAGTAAATCTCGAATCTGCTAAATCTATGTGTTTCTCAATTAATATACAGATTATTATATCTGCTTGTATGGCTACGTTAGCAGTTTAAAGCTTTTTCAAATATTTTCATATTAATTCCTCATTATAATATTTAATTTAAAAAGCACATTTACATTTTCATATCGCTATGTTTTTTTTGTTATACAAGGGATATCAACCTCTAGGTCATTAGCGACCACTATTGCATTTAAGGTTATGGTAAATGTGCAGATGACATAATATGGCGATGATACGGGGTGAAAGAACAAACACAAATAACCACGCTCGATGCGAGAATCGAACCCGCGATCCTTCGGTCCGAGATCGCTACGGTACTACTGCCTTAACGATATCTGCATTCCGGACCGGCATTATTATCTTTATAGTAAGTATAACTTCCTTAGAAGCAGATAACAGTTTTTAGAACTGTAAATTTTGTTGGCACAAACTTCTCAAAATCAATTCGATCTTAACAAAAAGCAAAACATACTGTTTTCTATACTCCTAAACTTCTCTGGAGTTTATTTTTTCACTTACTCAAAAGTATTAAATTCAAAAAAGCCATAAATGTCCTTAACAAGAGTATAATATTAAACAGTATAAAATACCTAATATCGAGTAATGCATATAGATTAAAAGCGCCATCATAGCGATACACCTCAGCTAGTCGCATTTTCGAGGAGTCCCACACGGCTCAAGTCCAAGCGGGTGCTGCGAGCTGAGTGTCTTCCACATCGAGGCCTTTGTAAGCCGCGCGGGGCGCTCCGACCCGCTCCGTTGTGGCAGCCGCTCGCACGTGTGGCCGCGCGAGACAATTTCGCTTTCTGAGACCGAAGCGTTTATGTTTATTACTCCAATAAAGGCGGGCGGGTGCACAGGCGCTCGCGGCGACGCGACACGGCTCGGCGAGACGCCGCCGTCGCACCCCGCGCACGCCTGCGCACGCCCGCGGGGCGCGCGTTATGCACGCTGCGGTTCCGGGAAGACGCGTGCCGCGCCATGCGCTCGCCGCGTTAGGCGCCCGCTGGCACTCGGAGCGGCGCGTCCCCGCCGCCCACGCCTCTCTCGCCGCCCCCGACACATCCCAGCCCCCACCGCCTCACCACCCATCGGCACCGCCATAGCCCCTGCTGCCGCCTCCACCGTCCCCTCCGCCCTGCCCGCCGTCCCCGCCGCCGCCCCCGACACCTCCCGGCCCCCGTCGTCGCACATTGCCACCACCGCCACCACTCCCGCCGCCTCCACCGTTCCCGCCTCCTCCGCCATCTCCGCCGCCCCCACCGCCCCCGCCCCCGCCGCCGCCATCTCCCGGCCCCAGCCGCCACAATTTGCCGCCGCCGCCGAGGCCGCCGCCGCCGAGACCCCCGCCTCTTCTGTCGCCACCGCCGCCACTATACCTTCCGGCCATAAACGCCACCCACAACGACTATGCCACCGCCGCCGCCTCTGCCGTCCCCGCCGACGCCGCCGCCACCCCCTGCTACCCCGGACACATCCCGGCCGCCCCCGCCGCCGCCCCCACCATCGACACCACCATCGCCCCCACTGCCGCCTCCTCCACCGTCCCCTCCGCCACCCCCGCTGCCCTCGCCGCCCCCACCGCCGCCCCCGTCACCACCTCCGCCCCCGTCGCCACCGGCACATGTACAGGCTAAGATAAGTTGGACAATTGATTTATACAGTAGTATTCGGTCAATTCAATACTATTTGCAGATCGAGAGTTAACTAAAGTTAATTTTAGAAGTTTTAATCAAAACTTTACTAGCAACTACGTGGATACGGGATGCAACTACGGAATACACTTATCAAGGTGTCATAGGTCCAATTTTCAGGGTTAACTATGCATTTTCCAAAATTTCAAGAAAATTAATTATATCCTGCGTCTTCCTACAACCACAAAATTAAAGATTGAGATTTTTCCTTTCAGTAAAATTTTTTGTTCATAATCAGTTCTTTCAACAAGGTCCTGCACAATTTTTTAAAAATTTAAGTAGTTTTCCAGCAATATTGCATGCAATTTAAGAAAAGCCACAAAAACAAGATTTTTTTCCCAAAAGGACCCCAAATTTTTTCTTTCAACTTATGGTAGTGATTGTGCTACATACCCTCTAGTGATAATAACTATTATTATTATTACTATTATTATTATTATTATTATTATTATTATTATTATTATTATTATTATTATTATTATTATTATTGTTTCTTGTAGTTCGACAGTATCATGCATATATGTCGCTAGCAATCCCAAATTAAGCGAACACTGGGAATTTCCCCCTGATTCGTTGATCCATCCCCATCAAAGTCTGAGCCTCTGCCGCCGCCTCCTCCTCCGTCTTGGCCGTCGCCACCCGCGAAGGCCCAGGTGCGCCCAGAGCCCCGCCCCGATGACTGGCAGCGCCTGCCCCGGCCGCGCCACCCTGGATTAGCCCCCCCTCCCCCCCCCCACATCCCTCCCTTTCCGGTTCGGGCGCAGCCGGCCCGCGTTCTGCGCGCGGCAACTGCGCCACGCGAGCCCCGCGACGTCAGACGCCCTCGCCTGCGGCCGCGCTCCTCCCTCCCTCCCTCTTACGCAACGCTGTTGACGTTGTTGGGCGGTGCGATTCGGTTTGCGTAACGCCACTCACATGCAGCTACTGAAGCATCCAGCGACAGAATGTGATGGAGGCGGCGATGGTGTGAAAGTTAACGGATCGGACTGATATACCCGAGTTCGCGGGTTCAAACCCGATCGAAGCCGTGGCCAGAAAATCATTCGTTCTTCTTCCTTCGGAGGGGAAGAAAAGCCGGCTCTCTCGTGTTAGTAGATTTATTTGCATGTAAAAGATCCTGAAGTCTAAATAAAGCACCTGAGCTAAATCCTGATGTCTCACTACGGAAAATAAGGCTTCAATTCAATTGAATTCAATTCAACCAGGTGCCTGAGAAGAAGAACAAATCATCACGTATGCCTTCCTTCCAAGTGAAAGTAACGCCGGCCGTTTCATGTTTGTAGATTTACTGCATGTAAAAGATCCTCAAGCCTAAATGACGCCTCCGAGCTAAATTCAAATCGCCTGATTCGTCAACCACGAAATACCTCCTTTCTCCGCTAGTGGGTGAAAGGAGCGAACCGAAATTTGCGTGGTCGGACGGAAGAGCGGGCCTGATGACATGAGTCTCGCCACGGAATATAAGGCTTCAATTCAATTCCGAATATGAGATTCGTGTTCATCATCTCGGTTCGTAACCTGCAATACACTCTGCTTCAAGTTTCGTAAGAGATCACCGATTGATTTCATGCACTCCCGATATGTGACTCAAAAAAAAGATTGACAAAGCTCAAGATACGAAATGAATTTTCTAATTTAAGTATAAAAAGTGTGGATTTTTAATTGTATTTATGAGGTTCTCTTTTAAGTACAAATGAAAGGAATCAAATTTTGGAATACAGTCGGTAGTTTGATCTCATCTCAAGTCTCAATAATAGAAATGGGGATCCTAATATTAGATTTCTTGCATTAAAAAAATGGTATCACATTATGGCAGTAAATAGCATAACAATTATCTTGGGACTAAACACATATTCACAAGATATTGATAAATTTCAGCATGCGGTTGTTTTAGGTGTAATTTTGTGTGTAGAAAAAAAATTCCGTAAGAGAGCAGAAACACAAAAGACGGTTGGAAAATTTACGAAACATTCTTAATCACTAAAACGTATTTCATCTAAAACCCTCAGATTATTGTTAGGTGAAGGACTGGAGAGCGAAGATTTCCTTGGCCGGAATCGGTATCTACTTGGCTGGCCGGTAGCACCACGTCCTAACCGCAGGTGGCAACGTTTCTGCGACCTTTCTCAGGGCAAAACGCATTTATCCAAGTAGTTACCGAGTTATCTACTTCGGCGGAAATTTCAAGCATTCCGCGTTATTTCAAGGAACCCTGCCCGCAAAGAAACGTTCGAAACAAGTTTTTAATTGCCGCTACAGCCTTTCGCTTTCCACTGGGCGCCTGGCACTCGCTTCCTGCGACGCGCGGGCGCGTCTTCCGGGCCGCTGCGCCAGATGCAACAGCGCCGCCGGCCGCGGCGCCTCCCACGCCCGTCCGTCAGGCGACGTCCGGGACCTCCCAGCGCGTGGCCAACCGGATGACGCACTCTCCGCCCCGCGCGCGTGTTTGGCCCAAGCAGTTCGCTAAATATTTTCTCTAGCGGCGGCCAGAGCAAGCTACCGGCGCTCGCGGCGCAGCCTCTTCTTTCGCTTGTTTGTCTTGTTACTCGGCTCGGCTGCCCCGGCGGCCGCCCTCGCCGCCGCCCGCGCTTGAGCCGCACGGAATCTGTTTTGTGCGGACACAATAGCCGGCCGGCATCGCGGCTACTGTAAACAGCCAATTACGAGCGGTGGGGGCCCGCGGCGCGGTGCGGCGCGGAGCGGAGCCGCACGGGGAAATGCGGAGCGGAGTGGAGCGGAGCGCGTACGCGCCCTACCTGAGCAAATTTGTCGGCGGCTGCTCTTAGGTGGGTTGGCTAAGGGTGACGGGCGGCGCGCGTTGTGGGAGTGCGGAGTGGAGAAGGAAGACGGGAGGGTGAGTGGTAAAGGATCGTGCGCGATTGTAGTGGATGCGGAATGAAGAAGAACTGCTGTTGATAGGGGGTGGTCCTAAGGTTTGGGTTCTGATGAGGGAAGATTTTCTACACTAGTTGCATAAAAAGGTCTGATTAAGCGGCTGTGTGCAGAATTTTAGCGACTCGCTCAAATCGATATTTTTCCCAGGTACCTCAGATCACCGTCACACAAATGCCAGAGGAGAACCTTAATGAATGAGCAATGGATAACAGCCGATCTTTCCCCACATAGCCTTGTCCCTCCTCGCCTTTACACACACTCTCAATGCCCTACACTACCCTACACAAGCCAAAATACTACTTGAGACCTTTAAGCTTGTCCCAGTGGGAAGTAGAGCAAATGAGGAAACAACTGAAGAGGAAAAACCCGGAAGCACACATCGACGCCAGATCTTGCGTTCCAGCCAGAGACGCTATCACTCCAAGGTATATTGTTCCCTACTCTCAAAAGACTAATAACCATAGACGTGACCGGAAATACTATGTAATCAATTAGAAAATAAATGCTAAATGACGTTATACCGATGAAGCCATGGGAATTGGAATTGGCGCTAGAGATTTGGTCTGGGACGGCGGGGCGGGGCGGGGAGGAGTGAGCAGCCAGGGCGTGGGCAAGAGGGTGGCGGCGACGAGGGCTGCGGGAGGGCGGTGGCGAGGGCGGCGATGAGGACGGCGGGAGGGCGGTGGTGAGGGCGGCGGTGAGGACGGCGGTGAGGGCGGCGGCGAGGGCGGCTGCGAGGGCGCCGGTGAGGGCGGCTGCGAGGGCGGCCGTGAGGGCGGCGGCGAGGGCGGCGGCGAGGGCGGCGGCGAGGGCGGCGGTGAGGGCTGCGGGAGGGCGGTGGGAGGGCGGCGGTGAGGGCGGCGGTGTGGGCGGCGGCGAGGGCAGTGAGGGCGGCGGGGTCGCCAGCCGGCTCGAGCAGCACAGCGGCCGGCAAACAAGGCTGACCCCGGCGGCGGCGCGGCGCGTGGCTCCCGCGAGACGCGCGGCCGGGCACACACAGCGCGCGGGGCTCGATGGCCGGACCGGGGCCTCGGGAGACGCCGCGCCAATGGGGAACAATGCGCGCGTCCCGCCCCCGGCCCCGCCCCCGCGACGCCGGAGCTCTGCAGTCCCCACGGCCGGATGAAACGGCAGCGGGGCGAATCGGTCCCGCGTCCAGCTCGCAATGGAGACTGCAAAGGCGGCTATTCACTAGCACGCTACATGAATTCTTCAATTTCCTTTGGATTTTATTGTTGGCCTGTTGTGTCGAGGACAAACTGATTATCGTCCAATCATATGACACTCGTTTTCTTATTCCTTTATCTCCTATTCGTTGTTTTGAAATCATATTCCAATTTCAGTTTGCTTTCTTACATCGATCTTACATCGTTCACTTTAAGGCGGCTCCACACTTGCGGCATTCGGCGAATCCCGAGCAACTGCTCGCCGAATCCCGAGTGGTGTGGACGGGTTGCTTGCGATTTGCCGAGCTCCGAACATTCGGTATTTGCCCTACCCACCGCGTGTGGGTCTGTTGGTCACATCAAAGGAAGCGAACATTCGCCGAACACATCAGCTGTTCGGGATTGGACGAGCAGCGAATGTGCGGAGCCGCCTTGACATGATAATTTAATTAAAAAAGCATTTCTGTAAAGTCTCGTTATCAATATTAACAGGCTAAGTAGTTGCCAATTTAAAATCTATATAAACTGGGAGTTCGTCTATGTTGTATTCTTTGACTGATGCCACACATAAGCTGCAACAAAACCTTAAACTATTGGCTATTGATTATGAGAAATCCATCCTACCATATTCGGTTCCCTTTCCTATTCTTAGAGCCAAGCGATGAACGCATACACATCTTCCATCGTTCACCTAGAAAATCTGTGACAATCGTCGGAGATTCCTCATGCAGAGCTAGTTACGAGACGTTAAATATATTGAGTGGGATAATCCATTATGTATTAAATTCAACTTTAATTAAAAACGTATATAGATTTCCATAATGCTATTTCAAATGCGTATATATTACACGGTTAAATTTTTGCTTGATGGTGTTGTTTCACGTAACAATAATGTTCAAAACGTGTTGTTGAATATAAATCGGATTCGAAAAATTACTTCCTTGTGAATCATCATACAGAATATCTCTATAGGGAGAACCCAAAAAGAAAATGTTTCAAGAGAAGAAATGCATGGGCCTATTGGCTACGGGCACTTTGTGAAATCCTTCTAGGAAATGAATAAAACAGTTTCGTCGCAGAGTGGCGTGTGAAGTACATTCATTTCAAATTCTGGAACCGTATGCTAGAGGTGATTTTCTTACCCTTTGTGAGGGCTTCAGAGGCACAGAGTGAAGCAAACGGTTTTGTCACTTTCTCATGGGAGACTTAAGACGGTGCCTGACTCTGTCGCTGTGCTACATCACTGCTCACGACTCTATATATTTTACTTAATCGGTTGTCACCGTCTCTTTCAAAACGCTCGCAAGGTGGTGCATTTTTTCTTAGCTGTCACTGCAGCGACAAAACAACTTACACTACTTACGGTAGAAAGAATACCTCCACAAATCAAGAACAGTTTTCTGTTGACGGTAGAAGTAAATTCCACATTTAAAGCACTTACGTTTGTTTTTTATTCAAGACCACATACCGAGAAAAATTATTCTCAAATTAGATCGGAGATTACGAGCTTAAAAAGAGGAGTTACATTTTTCCTTTGAGAAATACAATGAATTCTCTACCACTTCGTTCAAACGTCAGTAAAACTAAGTGTTTGTCTTTTCAGCGCATACAACGTAAGACAATATAAGCACCTAAGAAATATTCACACTTAAGAAGTAAAGAATTATAGCCACTAAAAATCCAAATAGATCAAAATAGTTTTGTTTTTACCTCTCATTTTGTCAAGGGTAATTATTTATTTTTAGATTACTATTACAATATTGTATATTTTTATTTCTACTTCTTTTCATTAAAAAATTCTGCTTTTTGGGAACGAAAAGTCAAGTTAAATTTTGATAGATAAGTGCACGCAAATTGTATCTCCAGAATTGTTAGTTTCGAAAAAAGCAAGCTTGAAAGTTTGTGTATATGCAATTAGCACTTATGGAGCGATAATGTTTGCTGTCCGAGAAAAGCATGGACATATAAACTTTGTATGCTAGGTATCTATGAACGAAAGCTCTTCAAAAATGTTATTAGCACAAAAATAACTTTGAGTGGACATCCAATACTTGTGCTGTAATTAATCAATTTAACATTTAATTGTTCCAGTCAATTTTACATGCACCCACTCGTGTGTGACCTAGCAATCCTCACAACATTTTTCCTGAAGATACCGACATTAAAAAAGAATTATTACTGTTATTATTAAACTACCTACCAATTGTTGCAAATTTCATCATAGATGATAGATATTTTACATTCATTCTGGACTGCAAATTAAATCATGTTCATTCCGTGACATTTCTTTTACAGTTTACTTTAACAGAAATATTTATTAATGATTTATCGATTATCACTTTGGCAAGTTAAGGGTGATCTCTAGTACGATCGCCTTTTTTTTTTAATTTTTGCAGTTCACTGCAGCGTCCCACTGAGTACTTTCAATGTTTTCTGAAAAGTCAGTCAGTCATTTGTGATTCGCAAAAGAACTTAAGACTGGATTAGCTGAATAATTAATGATATCTTTCACCTGGTTATACATTGGAATGTAGTCTTAACATTTCACTTTCATTTAAAATATCACTTTCATTGCTTAATCTAATTTCCCTTCACAACTTTTCCACGTAGCTCGTGGCACGTTTTACTGGAAAACATTAACGAGCATTCACTGAGATGTATATTCATCATGAATTGGGATTCATGAACGGCTGTCGAGTTCCTTCACTCTAGGTCAATGATCGTTTCTAAGAAAAGATGAAGAACAGAAACTCTCCACAAACGTTTTCTATACCCCGTTTTCGTTCTCCTTATAATTCATGAAGGGCGCCAGCCCTTAACCTGTCGCGATAATCTACGACAAAACACTTCAGCCTGGAGTCCCCGAATGGTTCTCGCCCACAAATGTTGTCCGTGTCTGTCGTCGCGCTCATTAATTCGGCGGGCGTTATTTCCCGCGTACCACGCCACTCCTTCGTCGGCGCACGTAAGCGGGCCACGCGCTGTTTCGCCGACTAAAACTGCTCACAACAGCCCATTTGCATGGCGCAGGTAGCGGCGGCCCGGGGGCAGATAAGAGCAATCGCTCATCGGCGCTGATTTGCGTGTGAAAGCATTCGGCTGCGGGGGCCGCCGGAAGAAGGCGATAAGGCTGCGATCTGGCGGCGGACGGAGAGGCTCGAACAAAAGAGCGGCGCCGATGTGAGCGCAGATGGGCGCGGAAACGCGTGCCCGACGATAAGGTGCAAGGCCGTCGACGGCCTCCAGTCCACCCACGCAGTCACCCCGCCACCTTTGCTCCGCCCTCGCCGCCCAGAAAGCTCACGTGGACTTTGCGCCAACCACCTCCAAACTGCTCGGGTGTAATTATGCAATTATTTCTCGCATGCGTTTTTCCGGAAGTCAGGAGGCTACGGAAGCACTTTGAGCACTTTTTTGTGTTGCAATTGTTACATCTACATTCGAATATGTAGCCCTCGGTGGCTCGTTGGTTAGAGAGCTCGTTTTCCACGGCGAAAACCCGGGTTCGATTCTCGGTAGGAGCAAAAAATAGTTGTGCACTTTCTTAGCAATGTCCCAGTATCTCTGTGATGATGATAAAGCTCACTTGTCAGGTTGAGAACAACAGAAATGCAGCGTAGGGATGGGTATGTGTTAACCACACGTACCACGTAACCCATGGCCGCAAGGCCCGGGACGCTGCGGACAAGTCTTAGCTCGTAAAAAGCTGCTGTGACAAAGTACATACATACGTATACAGTAATTACGTATACATACGTATACAAAGTACATACATACCTATTCGAATATGCATCTGTTGTGCGGTCTCATGACTCAACTGGTTTAATTACGAGAGACGATTTTCTAAATTCTTAACTGGTAGTTATAAACATGAATTCGATAATCGGTACCCCTACAACAAGTTTAGGCTGGGGAGTCATGATAGCAGAAGAAAAATGAAAATAATAATATATTTTTTTATTAAAATTATTCAAGGAAGTGTTCATGCCCCTATGTTGTTGCCTCAAGTTTCATTTTCTATTCCGCGCTCCCCCCTCCTTCGTCCCCGCCGCTCTGCCCTCGCTGCTCAGAAAGGTCACATGGAAATGGGGCCAAGCCCCACGAAACTGCTTGGATGTAATTACGCAATTATTTTTGCATAAAGTCCATTTTTGTTCCTCAAAAAAGCGTTTGCTGTGCACCAATCTGCAACTACGGTGAAGTGAGATACAAGAATACCATGCCTAAAGTTACTGTTTCACACATTAACTGCACGATAACAACAATAAATTCATGAAAAATATAATTATTTCACGACAGACATGAAAGATATCAAAGAAAACAAATAATATTTTTGAAAGAATGTTTCAGGAATGCAGGTAAATTCAATATCCTTAAAATTACTGTCCAAAACATACATGATATTTAAATGAATTATCAAACAAAATTCGCGGAGTTCAATTGAACAATCTTAACGCACATCCAAAACACGAAGTGTTTATTACAGGTCAGTTCAGAATATGGCAAAATAATCATACTTTGGAAAAGGAAGCAACTTCATTTGATTTTAGTTTTATTTAATACGTATTATATAACATTTCATGTATTTCTTGGTCACATAGGAGAAGAGCTGCATTACGATAATGAATTCTGAGCAACATATTTAAAGTTTCACACAACTTTTGGGTAACGTGTTTTCCAGCAACATACGGAATCATTATTGGCGGCAAATTTCAATACTTTATTTTTCAAAACATTGTTTCATTTACATTTCATTATTCATATTATTCAGGTATAATGTTTGCTGTCTCCTGGATTTAATCTTGGTGCATTGAAGGAATGCTGATAAAATGTTGCTGATATTCATCATTTTTGGTTTATTATAGTTCCCTTCTTTCGTAGTTACAGGCATGCGACAACTTGAATCTGGCCCCAAATCCATCATGAGAGAAAGTAAGGGAAGAATTGACCAAAGAAGAAAAGAATGTTGATTAAAACCCATTCTTTGAAAATTCAGAACTCGTTCTGTTCAAACTTCCCGGTTTTATAATATAATAAAGATTGTTGTTTTTGTTTTCGATTACTCATGGTAGTTTGATTCTAATACTTTAATTATTCATACCGATTTTTCGATCATTGTTTGGTCTTACTTGTTTGTTTTCGTACCGGCTAACAACAATTTATGCATTTTGTAAATATGTAAGCTGCATTTGTTCATGGCATAAATACATTATACGAAGTTACAAAATATAAGTATTCGCGATTTGACAATTTAGGCTTTTTATAATAACTTATCAAAGTATGAGCTTTTCATTTATAGTATCAATTTCTTAAATACATTTTCACATGAGGTTAATAATATAGGTTTGAAACTATATTTACATTTGTTTTCGATCTCGCCTCTTATACATTAATTAATTTGTCAACAATCGCTGCGCGTGTTGCGAGCGTTTCCATGGATACTGGGTAAAAAGCTCCCGGTAATAGCTGACATGTGGGATCATTACCCCAGCTGCGCAAGCCCATCAACCCCACGAGGAAGGAAGCCAGCACGCGGTCAGAGGTTCCCGCAGTCTCAAATCACTCGCCGGCCTACGCGGTTCATTTCCGTCGCGCGCCTTGGCAACACACGCTCGGGGCAAAGCAAAGCCAAGTGAAACGCGTCATTTTTCACGGCGCATCTGCGGCGGCGTGTCGCGGGTAGGGGGGAGTGTGCGAAGCGGGGAGCGGCGGGGAGAGGCGCGAGGAGGGCAGGCGGAGTGTGAAACTGCCACGACCGCCCGCCCGCCCGCCCGCCCGTTCCCTCGGGAACTGTCAGCGAAGAAACAAATCATAAGTCGGCAGGGCGGGCCGAGGGGACGTTATGATAAGTAGCGATGTTTCAGTCGAGCGAGTCGAGCCTAATGAGCCAGAACGCGTGATAGCCGCCGCCTCCGTCTCGCCCGGCGTCGCCGCCTCCGCCGCCAGCTTCTGCCGTGGCAGCGTCGTCGTCGTCGCCGCCGCCGCCGCCGCCGCCGCCGCCGCCGCGCCGCCCCCTGCGCGCGCGAGGCCGAGCGGTGTAATGAGTTAGAAGCCGCGGCCGATTGATTCCCGCGGAGAGCGGCCTGGGAGATGGCGACCCTCCTGCGCCTCCGGAGACAAAGGCACCGCCACGAGCCACTTGGGGCTTGCGACCTCGCCGCCCAGCGCAGTGGAGCTACGCCTCGCAGTCGGTGGCGGAGTTTCGGAGAAATCAAGGGAGGCCAGGCCTCCCCACAAAAGGGATTAACACCACCAAAATATATAGGCATATAAATATTTGGTGATTAACACCACTATTTCTTCTTTAACCTAAAAATTGTTAGAATTAACTTTGTCAAAAACTGACATAACTGTTTACAGCTGGCGAGTAAACATTGAAAAGAAGCCGTTTCTCTTGCTGCAAACATAACGCTCAAGATGGAGCCAAGCCCTTAAATGCCATAGGTAGTATCACAAAACACTAGCCCTGCTTGTGCCTGCAGGGTACCGGCGTGTCCCAAGCTGACGCGTGCCTCCCTGTTGCCGCGACAACGTTCCACAACCAATAAGAAAAGAGTAGTTTCGTTTTGTCGAGATTTGGACTCGATTTGGCACGGAAGCTCTCGTGCGTCTGGCCTCCTCCTGTGAAGGCGTGTTGCGGTCGCGAACAGTGGGTGCCGTAGTCAAACGAACAGGCAGGGTTGCGGTGGTGGTTGTGTGGCAGGCCCAGTATTTCAGAGGACACAATAAAATCTTCATTGGGAATGCAATTTTCGCTCAGAAGTAATCCTAAAAGAAGAGAAATGTTAAAACATAATTATTTTATTAGGATTATCGTCATTAACACTTTCCCAATAAACCAAAGGTCATTGACTTTCAATTTCACAAGATGATTCCTAAATTTGTCTTCTCCCTCCCAAGCTTTGAACCCATCGTCCGCCACTGCTTGCACTGCTCCACATTACCACATTAAATACTCGTACAGCACCCAGGAGCCAAGAAGAAGAAGAAGAAGAAGAAGAAGAAGAAGAAGAAGAAGAAGAAGAAGAAGAAAGAGAAAAAGAAAAAAGAAGAAAAAGAAAAAGAAAAAAAGAAGAAAAAGAAAAAGAAGAAAAAGAAGAAGAAGAAGAAGAAGAAGAAAAAGAAAAAAAGAAGAAAAAGAAAAAGAAGAAGAAGAAGAAGAAAAAGAGAGAAAGAAAGAGAAAAAGAAAAAGAAAGAGAAAAAGAAGAAAAAGACGAAGAAGAAGAAAAAGAAAAAGAAGAAAAAGAAAAAGAAGAAGAAAAGGAAAAAGAAGAAAAAAAGAAAAAGAAAAAGAAGAAGAAGAAGAAAAAGAATGAGAAAAAAGAAAGAGAAAAAGAAAAAGAAAAAGAAAAAAAGAAGAAGAAAAAGAAAAAAGGAAGAAGAAAAAGAAAAAAGGAAGAAGAAAAAGAAAAAAAAAGAAGAAGAAAAAGAAAAAAAGAAGAAGAAAAAGAAAAAAAGAAGAAGAAAAAGAAAAAAAGAAGAAGAAAAAGAAAAAAAGAAGAAGAAAAAGAAAAAAAAGAAGAAGAAAAAGAAGATAAAGAAGAAAAGTAATTACTTAGTTCAGGGTTGTCCAACTGGCGGCCCGCGGGCCTGATGCGGCCCCCGGTGCCATTTATTGTATTTGGCGAAAGGTTTTTACCGAAAAGTTAAAACCACTTGCATCCATATCGAGCAAGAACATTGCGCACCTAACTCACGCAAGTCACACTTAATGTAACAATATGTTCAAGTTAAATTTTTTTTAGTAAATGCAGAAATTCAAAATCATCCATGTGCATTCCACTATATAATGAATGCTACGGTCCGATATCTCGCCAGATTCCGTTCCACCCTCACCAACTTTCTGAACAGTCAGGCAAAGTGCCCACAGCAACAATTCGGGAAACGTCTGGTGTGAATCACCCGAGTAAGGAAAATATATCCCGCAACCATATTAATGGTTTTAGTTGTGGCCCATGACGCCTTGCAAGTTGGACACCCCTGACGTGGAATCTCGCTAACCCGGATCAGCAGAGACCGGAGCCGATCCGAAATAATGAAAATCCGGATTATCCAAAGAACAAGGTAAAACAGATATTTAAAAGAAACATCTGCTTACCACACGTATTTTAAGATGGCTACTGTTGCCTGTCTGCAAGACAAGGCATCGAAGGGTATGATACCAACGTTTCGACCGTCTTACCGTGGACTTCCTCAGGGCTGGTCTGCCTTTCTCACTCGCAACACTAACTGTTCTGAATACTCGGATTGGCATGAAATTTCACCGGTTTGGTAAGCACCTTTTAAAACCTCCTACATACAATCTTTTAAGCTCTATCAAGCATTGCAAGTAGTGTTTTACGACAATTAGTATTGATACAATTAGTACTGCCTGTCGAGGCGGGGAAATCACCAATTGTAATTTAGATGTATTCCCTACCACACAATCATACTTATATCATTAAAATTATCATTCAAGATGTTTATTTCTTACAGATTTTCCGATAAAAAAAGATCTCGCATTTGTTACTGATATTCTTATATTGAATAGCCATCAACAATTGATATTATTTTCGCTTATTACACTAATACTTTAGAATATTTGTGAAGGTCAGACGAATATCTTCTAGTTTAAAAAATCAGAAAATATAAAAATACATTTAATACGACTCAAGAAGATAGTACACGCATATCCGTAATTGTCTCTGATTTTCAAATTGATGCGCACAGTATTCGTTATTTTTGTTCTTGTAATTTGATGATTAATTATAATGTGCCGTGGAAATGATTTGACTCTCATAACATATAGAGTGATTGTAGTATTGTGCGTATTTCACCATTTCAACAAGCACTAAAATTTTTGTATGGGAGGTTTCTTAGAAATAAAACTTTAATGAAGAAAAACTTATACACACCAATTTAATTCAACTTAATATTGAAACCGTCCTGTAATAATAAAATTGCTTTAGGGAGTTCCATTTTTAAAATGCAAAACCAAGAACAAACGCACAAAAATGGACAACCCTCTAGGATATTCAGAGAGAAATAATATTGGAAAGGTTCTGAAGGGGTCTAGAGTAATACACACCATAAAATAGATTCACAAGGGTAGGCACAGGACACATCAACTAACACGGAATGGTCATCGACCAGAACATACTAGATTTCTGAAAGCGGCGCGGGCCCTCGCCTCCGCCACGGCAAAACACGTTGGTATCGCGCGTCGCACCCGCGACCGCAGCCACGAACACAGGCGGCGGCGGCAGGGGTGTCTGGGGTGGGGGCGGTGGGGGCGGCGGAGGTCCGCGCGTCGCGCCCGGGGGCCGGCTGCCGGGGGCGGCAGGAAAGAGCGGGGCGGGGAGCGGACGAGTACACAATGACCGCACACGTGGCGATGACAAGGGTGGCGCCACCGCTGACGTGGTCGACAATAGCGGGGGCGGGGGCGGAGGCGGACACGCCGCGTGCGCGGACAGTACCTGCCAGCCTCGCCGCCGCCCCCGCCCCCGCCCCCGCCGACACTCTGTCGCCGACACCCCGCCCCGCCCCACCGCCGCCACCAGCAATGCATGTGCATAATATTTCATTCAACTTGTCAATCCGATGTCAGTTTCAATATTGTGCTCTGAATGGTATCTCCTGCAATCCATCGCAGGAATAAACAATCCCGTATCTTGACGGTCCCGCCCCCCTCTCGCGGCGACACGTGGAAGGGTGCGAAATATATTTTTATACAAATAGGTAGGCGGCACCATTCAAAATTTCGCTGCGACGATTTGGCGCGGGCTCTCCTCCAAACTATAATTTCCGCAGTTGCCAAGTTGGCGGAAGCGCATCTCGGGCGGCCCGGAAGCAGCGACGAGACAACAGGGCGGTTAATTAAAACAAGCGAGTAATGCGGCGCGGGACGTGAGGTGGACGGGCCGCTGCGATGGGGTGGTGGAGTGGGGAAACCCCCCCCCCCTTTGGCGCTTGGAACAGCGGCGCATAGCTAGGCGGAAAAACGCGAGTGCGCCAATATTTTGGAGGGCAAGGCCGCGCTACTCCAGTGCGTTTTCTCAGTTGGAGATGAAACCGGAGGAAAATGCTAATGGCCAGCTGGTCCTTTCGGTGGTTTGCAGTGGTTTATCCCATCAATACCAGGCGAATGCTGGAGCAGTACCCAAACAAACGGGCCACAGACCTGCGATATTTCCTTTCTCTTCCTTGTTCTATCCTCACCCCTCACTTCAATGCACTACACATGTCGAGAGAACAGAGGATAGATTAGAGCTTGTCCCTGCTGGTACCGCGCTGTGTTGGGGGAGATGCCTGGTTGGGGAAAACCCACGAGCCGTCGTGTAGGTGGGCCCCGGATCGTGTCATCTAACTGAGGAAGATCACCGCCGCCTCACGCAATAAAAACATGCACTACACTCGCGGGACTAATGGCATTATCTGCTGACGCGCCCGAAATCACTAATCTATCAATCTTGGAGACGGGACGGGTCAAGAAATTTTTTTTAATTCTTTAGATGGGAAACGCTGCTCCAGGAAAAAAACATGAAATAACTTTTGCATCGTATTTCCTCATAGCTGCTTGTAATTTAAAATATGCACGATTTTGATTTCGTGTACACATAATTCATGCAACTTAAATATTGTCATCGTATTTATGTTGGGCACACTACAAATATTAATTTCTACTCACTATATATTTTGACGAATATTTTTTTGATACATGGGGATGATTTGTTGGATTTAATGAAAAACGTCAGTCGTTACCAACACAGGTTTTCCCACGTGTAAAAGTTTATTATGATAAGTCTATAATAAACGTTTCACAATTAGCACATCATCAATATAAATTATGGAGATATAGCTTTAAATTTCTTGATTTAAAATAATTAAATATCATTCTACAAAAACTGAATCTATGCAGTAACTTATTTTGAGTACTGATATTTCAAAGGATCACAGCTTGATGGTATACAATGTGTTGATCCTAGAAATATGTTGATCTATGGCTAAAATTTGACGTAAACACACAACTTGCTTTTATCGATCGAAAATCGCATTGCCAGTGTATTTTCGAATAATCCAAAGCAATCGCTTCCTTCAGAATGGACCACTTTCCTCGGAAATTCTATTCCTTTCTTAGAATAAATTCAAGATCCCCTAGAGACTCCTTTACACCCCCTAAATCATTATCCCCCTTTAATCCTATCCACTAACACCACCTTTCAAAACTATCTTTATCAAACTACCATCTCTCGTTAAACTATTTAAACTGACATCTGCAGACTACTGTTCACTGGGTAATCAATCAAATCATCAGACCCCACAGAAAGAAGATAATAACATATGTATATATCCACTCCTAAATGTTAATTTTTTATGTGTGTAATATGTGTATTTTGAACTCCCCTGGAAGGCCTACCGCGAGTCGTTCGTCGCGTCCGCCATGCGTCCGAGAGCCCCGGCCGAGCGCCCAGCGCGTCGCCCATCGCCCATCGCCCATCGCCCTCGGCGCGGGAGGATTTATCGGCGGCACCTCACCTGCACTTCATTAAGCGCGCGTTAGTGCTCAGGCTAATCCGCGTGCTCCGGCGGCGCGCCGCAGGGGGCCGCCCGCCCGCCCGCCCGTGGGCGGGGGCGGGGGCGGGGCGGTGGCATTGGGGCGGTGCGCAATGGGGCCGAAGCGGTGGCGTGGCGTCCCCCGGGAGCGAGGGGCGAGGGCGCCCGGCCGCAACTTTATTGGGTCACGGCGATCTTGGTACATAGCTCACACGCGGCCGCGCCCGCCCCGCCCCACCGCTCCCCGCGCGTCCCCACGCGGGATATTCGATGCGTGGAGTGCGCATCACGCATCGCTGGCTGCCGCCACCGCCACCGCCACCGCCGCCTCTGCCGCCGCCTCCACCGCCACTGGCGACGCCACCGCCACTGGCGTCGCCACAGCCACCGTCATCGCCACCGCCACCGCCACAGTCACCACCGTCGTCGCCATCACCACCCCCTCTGCCACCGCCACCAACCACGCCACCACCCCGCCACCGTCACCGTCACCGCCACCGCCACCGCCACCGCCACCGCCACCGCCACCGCCACCGCCTCCGTCACCGTCACCGCCTCCGTCACCGCCTCCGTCACCGCCTCCGCCACCGCCTCCGCCACCGCCTCCGTCACCGCCTCCGTCACCGCCTCCGTCACCGCCTCCGTCACCGCCTCCGTCACCGCCTCCGTCACCGCCTCCGTCACCGCTCCCCTCATCGCCACCGTCACAGACGCCGCCACCGTCATCACTACCCCCATCATCATCACCGCCACCGCCACCGCCGCCGCCGCCGCCACGCGCCAGTGCGAGGGGGCGAAGGAAGGTGGACGGGGCGCGCGGTCGCCTCCAGTGCGCCGAGGGATGATTTCACTTTATCGAGATTGCGCCCGCGGGAGGGAGAGCGAGGGAGGTCGGTCGAGTGTGAGCAGACGGGGCGCACGCGGCCGGGCGCTCGGCCGATTGGCTTCGAAGCGGGCGGAGGACGCGGCTTAGCGTCACGTGACGTTAGGCGGCTTTAAACTGAGGGGCGGCGGCGAGGCCTAAGCTCCGAAGGGTGACGCGATGCGGCGGCCACCGCTCTGCCCTGGCGCGCGGGACCGACTCGCCTAGGTGTCGGGTCGGGTCGGGTCGGGGTCGTGGGAATACCACGTCGATTTGCTACACCGAAGCGTCATCCCACGCACAAATGTGATCATCGTACGTGCATGCGGAGGCTCCTTTTTTTATGGTAATTTTATTATTGGCAGACATTACATTGTTATGTTTACATATTAACAGTGCAAATGTTTGATAGTCTTAATCTATCTTATTCTAACTTACACTAAGCTTAAACTTAATTGTAATTATACATTACAATTACATAAAAAATATACTTGGAGAGGAAGCAGGAAGCATCTCAGATCAGTATTATTCCAAGTTTGCTAACATTTTATAAAACGAATGGAGGGGATATCTGTTGTTAAATATCGTTTGATAATTGGGGGAGTTTATAGAAGGATGATGCTTGAATTAGGGGAAGGTTAGTGTAAAAATTGTGTGCGGGGTAGACTATTTGAATTTGTATTGTGCTTATATGTCAATTATTGTGTAATTGATTGTTGCTGGTGAACCATGGTGCTTTTGTAATTAATCTTAAAAATGTATGCTCCCTTTTTGCTCACGAGTATTAACATTAGATTTAGGACGTTATCAGTTAGTTGTGCTGCAATGAAATGCCTGTCAATCACAGTAAATTCGGCAAAAAGGGTCCAAGCTAAGAGAGTGAATTTCTTCATGAAGAGGAAAGTGGCATTTGTATCGCCGAAGAGAAGATATTATCGGGCAATGCACAACGTCTTCCTGCAACTCGCAGACGTAAATAGAGGTGCCCATTTCTTATAGCACCGAGTGCACTCATTTTGGGAGAAAATGTGGCTGGTTAATTATTTTGGCTCGGTCTATTTTAACTCTAAAATCAGTGAAATCTCCATATTGAGAATATTTAATAGTCAAAATAACGAAAGTAAGAAACTTTTCATTTATAAACTCCTGCGAATACGTTTATTTTAATACAGATGAACCCGTGCAATCATTTCGCATTTTTCAATGACCTCTTGCTTTAAATATGATAAAAAATCTTGTACTAGAAAACTGTAGAATTAGATGTACGACTTTCCCTCACTGAATTCGCTTTAGATTCAATAATTTTCATTGCGAGAAACCCGTACCCAAGCTCACGACATATTATGAACAAATTTAATACTCATTTCATTATGATCAAAATAGTAATTATGTATTATTATGCAATTAGTTATATATATTATTATTCTGTGAGTAATGTACGACCAATTTAACTCATTTCGCTTGTGTATTTCATAGTCCACAGCAAACTGCAGGCATCGGTCTTCACAATTATACCGGCACACAATTACATACAGTGGCTTCGGTGGCTCAGGGCATCATCTGTTGTCACTGCAGTGCCCTGACCGGACGGTACTGGGGTTCAAGTCTAGACGGTGGCAGATTATCGATACTTGCTATATAGCTAGCTCGCATTCAGTCGCTGTCTGGAGGAGAATTCTAGCAGCCATCTGCTCTGATGGGTAGTTTTTCCTGTTTTCTCCGTTCCACACCAGGCGAATGGCGGAGCAGTACTCTAACGGACCGAGCACGAGGTGTCTCTTTCTAGTCTTATCGTTTTACCGTACTTACATACTCGTACACTTATAAGCATTACACTACTACACATAGTAATGTCGGGAGATTAAAGCTGGTCCTGTCTGGGGCGGTGCCTCTATTGGTGGGAGATACCTGGTTAGGGAAAAACCTCGCAAGCAGACGGATCAGACAGTTGTCTTTTAATGACTGCCTCAATTTTTTCTTCTCGACACACGTAATGAATAAGTTGAAATAAACCCAAGTAAAGACATTCAGATTTCATTGGTAATGATTATCAAGTACCGGACTGAAATGCCCATTAGATCTTACTACATGCTCTCGTAAAATATATATATATCAATAAGTATCATTGTTGTTTGCTTGGCGATCTCAAAACCTCACGCCTTTACGACTATTAACATTTTAAATTACATTTTTTACGATAAGTTGCAGAAAACAAATGTATTGAATTGTCCACACGCATTCCATAGACTTCAGAATGATGTTATTTGAATACGTTACTCATTACGTAAAACATGTACGTACAAAACAGATACACCAAAAATAGTTTAGATAGGTATAATGTTGTAAGTGATTCGCCACTTTGCTATTTTTTATTTGAAACTCCTTGATACTTCTTACATTGTATTTCTGCGCACTAAAAGAGCTGTTTACGCGTAGTAATGACAATTAAAACAATTGCGCCTGTCGATTACGAAGCACCCTTCAACTACGCCAACTATCAATGCATCAGCCCTCGAGACGGCTTGGGCGGGCGCGCGCATTTGCATTGTGAACGGCGCTCGCAAAAAGCGAAATCCCCCCCCCCTCCCAGTGCTGCCTCTCCAGCCACCGCCGCCCAAATATCGCTTTAACTGGCTCTCGTGGCCGCCGCCGCCGCCAGCGCGCTCCGCGGCAGGGTCGCGCATTGCCATAACAAAAGACGAACGCGTCGCGCCGACTAGGGACGCGGCCGCCTGCGTTCTCCGACGCCCTTACGCCATCATCAATTAGTGGGGGTGCGGCGCACGGGAGCGCGCGGAGGCGGCTTTGGCGGGTTGGGTGGGTTGGGCTGGGTGGATTTGGTGGGTTGGATTAGGTGGGTGGGTTGGGTGGGTGGTGTGGTGTGGGTGGAGTTTGTTGGGGTGGGTGGGGTGGGGTAGGGTTTAGATTGGGTGGGAGTATTGGATGGGATGGGGTTTGTGGGTAGGGAGGGTGGGGTGGTATTGGGTGTCTGGGTTGGGCTGGTTGGGAGGGTGGGTTGGCGGGAGGGTGGGTGGGTGGTTGGGTTGGGCTGGGCTTGGTGTGTGTGGAGTTTGGTGGGGTGGGTGGGGTAGGGTAGGGTTTAGATTGGGTGGGAGTATTGGATGGGATGGGGTTTGTGGGTAGGGAGGGTGGGTGGTATTGGGTGTTTGGGTTGGGCTGGTTGGGAGGGTGGGTTGGTGGGAGGATGGGTGGGTGTGTGGGTGAGTGGTTGTGTTGGGCTGGTGTGTGTGGAGTTTGGTGGGGTGGGTGGGGTGGGGTAGGGTTTAGATTGGGTGGGTGTATTGGGTGGGGTGGGGTTTGTGGGTAGGGAGGGTGGGTGATATTGGGTGGGTGTGTAGGGCTGGTTGGGTGGGAGGGTTAGCAAACGCTCCGAAGACCTGACTTCACCAAATATTTATTTGGTAATTACATCGAGAAGATGAAAGACTAATGGTGCTAAAATAGCACTTATTACTCCCGTATTTTCACGCAAAAATACGCAGATAGGTCTCAAATATTCGAAAAATTGTAAAAATCCTTATTTCAAAATCTATCTGTAAGAAACTACTTTCATGCAGGGGAAAAATTGTAGGAAGACTCCGAAAAAAGTTTGAACTTCGAACTTTGGCAATTTTCAAAAAAACAGGGTTTTCAACAAACTTAAGACCTGTACCATTCTCTTAGACGTCCTTTGCACTATACAACAAAATTTAATCAAAAACAACGGAGCAATTTTTTTAACATTTTCAAAATGGCCTAGCGCCTTCATGTTAAATACCTACCAAGATAAAAATATCGATTTCAAATTCCGGGAATTTGATCCAAGCCAGATTATTTGAGGAATATTAGTTTCGGAGAAAATCGGCTGAACAGTTTAGCCGCTAGCGTTGTTCAAAAAACAGACAAACGTTTTACCGTCATTCGATTTTTCGGTATAAAGGACCCACAAAACATGGATTCTGGCTACACCACGAATTAGAGAATTTATTTCTCTAAAATTAAGAACTGGATATATCCACTTTTTTTTGTTACTAGGTCCGTGCCATGAGAGTTTTTCTGCCAAAAAATTCACTTCAGCATTACATAACTTTCTCTCTACTGCGTGGGAGGCAGCGAGAGAGTAAAAGCGGCGCGGGAGCAGGCTCTGACAAAAGTGAGCGCGCGCGCGCGCGCAAGAGCCTCGGCCGAACAGTCGGGGCGACGCGACGTGGAGAGGAGGGGAGAGGAGGGGCGCCGATGGGCGGGTGCTGCCAGCAGCTTCAGAGGTGTAATTTAAATCAAACGCGCGCCCCCTCGATGCGGGGAGGGGGAGGGGGAGGGGGGGCGACGCCGTCATTGCGCGCGTTTGTGCGTCTACGCACCTCTAATAACAGGGTTGGCGGCGGGCGGCTAGTGGCGGACAAGTCGCCCGGGAGGCAGAGGGCGGATTGAGCGAGGCGCGCTATTGGACGGTTCTCGACGTATCAAAGGTAGCCTTTCCGCTCGCGTCTAGGAGACGAGGGACGGAAGCTGGAGATTGCTATAATCAAGACGAAATTGGGGACCCCAAACCAGACGCCTCCGCGTAATGGTTTTTAACGATGTTATAAGCGATCAAAAATAACTTTGTACTTACTAGAAACACACGCTTTTCGTAGGTAAGATAACTAATGTTTCAATGTTTTATGCAGGGACGTGTAGTTGTATAATTTACGAAAACGAAAACTCCAATAAAATGACATTTTGTTTTATCAATTTAATAGGATCAAATGTGTACGATTTTCCTACTGGATGTAACCAATAACTTTTTGTGGAACTCCTGTTGACTTTTGTTTCATTTGTCTCAAATTTTGTTTCAAATAAAAAACATAACATTACATTTACAAAAACTTCCATTTTTTCTTCATATCAGCATTTTATTGTGATTTAGCATGATTTATCAAAATCATCAACGCAGACATTATTCTATTTTACAAAAAAATTAAATCAATATCAAATTATTCATTCGATATAGGTGTTGTGGTGCGTTATCGTTGGCATTTTTCATGAAATAATTGTAAACGTTGTCATTGCCAACAAAAGTATTGTAGTACTTTTGTTGGCAATGACAACGTTTACAATTATTTATTCATTCGAACCAACTCAGCACAGAAGAAATGGTCCATTTTCACTTCGTTGTTGATATTAACTACAATATGTATTTAAATCATCTTTACCGGAAACACGTGAATTAAAATAATACTACCAATGTACACTCTTCGCACTTAAAATACAACACATGTTCAAAATTGAAAAACGAGCCTTCTTATAATGAAAAAAATTCTCGTAAAGGACATAGAAAATGCATCATAAGAAAAACAAAAATTTTCACGGGTATGCAAGGAGCAATAAACGGAAATTCTAAATTCAGCTTATTAGACAATTTCAATCACATTTCATGTAATTAACTTCTGTAAACTTTTGAACTGAATGCAACAGACACACGTGTTACAATGTTAAAATGTTCATTATTTGCACAACACATAAGTAACATTTTTTACAAATGAATATTAATACACCAAACAAGAAGAACATGAACTGTGTTAATTACTTTCTTTTCGAAGCATTTGGCTGCACTGAACTCATATTGACTTTCTTGGAATGACTTCAAATTCCGTCTGGTACCGCACACAAAGTGAGAGACGCACACAAAGAGGAGCTGGAAGTGGGGGTCAACAACAAAAGTTCACACGTAATTTTCTATCTTGTGAATGTAATTGTTGCATATACAGTAGTCTGTAAAGATACAATAATTCGTTGTTCAGTAACTCCCTGGTTGTACTGTTTCTACTCAAGCGTGCAGAAACTCTTCCTATTTTTTTAATTGATTTTCTTTAGTGTCTCGCAACAAAGTTCTTTATTTCTTCTTAAACTGGAGATGGAATGTGTTTGGAGGCCAGATAAGTAGAATCTGTTTCTCACGACCTTCTGAGTGTGCTGAAATATGAGCTTTGTGTGGCGCAATTTGAGAAGGAAATCGCCTGTACAAAAATTTTTTGGTACCGATCTTTTCGATTTCGGTAACACAAACTGTAATCACAAATCATGTCACCGTATTTCTCGCTTTTATTATTTGACTACCTTTGCACACGAAGTCGCAGTAGTCTAAATTAGAAAGGCACGGTGAAGCGCGTGAACGAAATCGTACTTCGGGAATTTTTCACAATTGCGCGTTGATATGTATATCTGTGTGTAGTTTGATTCACGAGTTTCTCAATCATTGTGATCAACGAACTACCAAGTGTTTAATTTTCACACTCAACAAAACGGAGTGTGAGGAGAGTATGGCTAGTGAAAACAAAACTGATCATATGTTTTAATATTTTTTCATATATTTAATAAGAGTGTTTCACTGAGAACGACATGAAATATCATCATTTCCTCACTTAACTTTCCTAATATTGGAGAAGTTAAACGTTGAATACTTGTCGTAAACTTAAGAAACAATTATAGTTTTATAAACATAAATGCTTTCAATATTCATGCTCACAATCTCACTTTCAGTCTCAAAGCTCTTGTTTTGGTTATAAATGATTGCATTTTCTCCATAAGGTCAACTGAAAAGTATTACATAAATAATAACACCAACACGAAAAAAATCACCAGAGTTATGTAAATATTATTCAGGGTAAGGGTCATCGAGAAATTTTAAACGCTGAATCTTTAATAAGCCCGTTCGAAAGTTCATCGAAAGAATAGCCGTGATCTACATCCTTTACTCGGTACGAGGTTGAATGTGTAACCAACAAGGAAAACGCTGGATGCTCAAAATATCTACGAAGCGTCAGAGAAACAACATAATGTCAAATGCCAAAGACGCGCGGAGTCGGCGGTGGGGGAGGGGGGCGGAGGCGATGGGGGTGGGGTGGGGGTGGGGGAGAGGACGAAAGCGTCGACGCCGACGGCGCCGCTCGCCCTCGTCCCTGCTCCGCGCGCCACGTCTGCCCCGCCCCCGCCGCCCCCGGCGCCACCCCCGCGCCGCCCCCGCCTGCGCTTCTGTTTATCACAATCCATTATTCAACCCACGTTTCCAATCGAATTCAGCCGGGTCCCGTCGCCGGCGGCGGTGGCGGCACCCCCGTCCCCACGCCCCCACATCCCCTCCCTACACCTCCCCCCACCCCCGCTCTAGAGGTACCGGCAGCAGCGGCGGCGGAATTGAATCAAGCTACCATTCAAATCGTCATCACCCTCTGTCGCACCGCGGCGCCACCGCCCCCCCCCCCTCCACCAACTCCCGCGCCCCGCCCCTCAACACAGACGCAATTATCGACCAAAACAGCTTGCTGGATCGCCGGCCGGCGGCTGGGCTGGCCCCGCCGGCGCCGCCGCACCTGCGCGCCACCTGACGGCCACCGATAGCGCCACTTTGCGCGGATCTCATCGCCCGGCGATCGATTCCAATCTTGGGCCCTGGACGGCAGCCACGGGAGCGAAGAAACATTCGGAATTGGGACGAAAAGACACTACACCTGAGAAGGGGAAAGTAAAGATAATAACAAAGAATATGTAGGGAATGTGAGAAAAGTTGAGAAACAGAAGCAAGTGGATGTGAAAACTAAAACAACGATAAGAGAAAAGGTGTGGAGGAAGGCATTTAAATTCACTACTGTTCCTACACAAAATATGTGAGGGGGGAGAGAAGATTTGTTTCCCATAAGAATATGCTTGGAAGAGTGGCCCATAAGAATATGCTTGGAGAATATGCTTGTAACTCGCAAGGTTAATTGACAATCAATTAAAGTAAAGGCAAAGGAAATGGTCAAGAGGGTGCAGATACTTTCATAGCTGAGTGGAGACTAAGACTGGGTGTGTATTTAGTGGTGCAAAACCGAAAACGGTTGCGCAAATAGCCAAAAGAATGAAGGCTACACCTCAACGTATATTAACAAATGCTGATAGCATAAGGTTAGAAACATAGGCGGTAAAAGAGGGAGACACTAAAAGTGCTGGTGTGCCTGAGGAGGATGATACAGAAGAGATCACGAACTACCCAGAATGGAAAGAGAGAGAAAGAGAGAGAAAGAGAGAGAGAGAGAGAAAGAGAGAGAAAGAGAGAGAAAGAGAGAGAAAGAGAGAGAAAGAGAGAAAGAGAGAAAGAAGGAAAGAAAGAAAGAAAGAGGGAAAGAGAGAAAGGCAGTGACATACTTATTAGTACATGCAATTCTTAAAAGACATTTCTACACATTTTCGCAGTTTGTATCAGTAATCACGGAGCACCCCTATGAGGTGTGATGTTGAGTTAAGTGAAGTGAAGAGAGGTATGATGTGGAGCATGTTGAGTGCGACATGTTGACGTAAACTCCTGCATGTACAGGATGATTTGGGGTGCTACTTAAGAAGTGAATAATGTGTAATGGGTGGGGTAGAGTACGAAACGTAGTGACTGGAATGAAGATGGTAGTTGCACGTGGTGAATGGTTTAGAGGAATCTGATGTTTGATGCGTATGGCGTGATGCGGTGAGTGGTGTATGGAGGAATTCTCGGCTATCCGGGAGACGCCGCGTCGTTGGCTGGGAGGCCGAAGTTTCACCTGACATGTCGCAGGCTTCAGTCGCCCGTTTGCGAGTGTACTGCTCCGGCACTCGCCTGGTGTTGATCCAAGAAACGACGGAAAACTATAGGTCTGAGCAGCCGGCTGCTAGTATTCCCCACCAGCCACCACATGGATTGGACCCAGCTGTGGAGCTAGAATCGAAAATCCTGCCACTATCGAGACTCGAACCCAAGAATCTCTCGGTCAGAAGCACCGCAGCGACATCAGTTGATGCCGTGATCCGCCTAAGCAGTCGTAGAAGCTCTCACCGAAGCCGTCCGTGTCGTAAAAGCTCTTTGCAATTGGTCGCTCCCACCCGTGCGCCTGCGCACGGAGCAAAGTGCCCCGCGAAACTCAGTCTCCGGGCGGGGCGGGGCGGGGCGGGGCGAAGCGGGGCGGGCCGGAGTGAGGAGGAGCGGGCGGGGCGGGGGTAAGGCGGTGCGGCGGGACGGGGTGTGGGCGGGGCGGCGCGGAGTGGGGCGGGGCAGGATGGAGCGGGGCGGGGCGGGGTGAGGAGGAGCGGGCGGGGCGGGGTAAGGCGGTGCGGCGGGACGGGGTGTGGGCGGGGCGGCGCGGAGTGGGGCGGGGCAGGATGGAGCGGGGCGGGCCGGGGTGAGGAGGAGCGGGCGGGGCGGGGTAAGGCGAACCGGGGGGACGGGGTGAGGGCGCGGCGGCGCGGAATGGGGCGGGGCAGGATGGAGCGGGGCGGGCCGGGATGAGGAGGAGCGGGCGGGCCGGGAGGAGCGGGGCGGGGCGGGGTAAGGCGGAGCGGGGGGACGGGGTGTGGGGGGGCAGCGCGGAGTGGGGCGGGGCAGGATGGAGCGGGGCGGGGCGGGGTGAGGAGGAGCGGGCGGGGCGGGGTAAGGCGGAGCGGGGGGACGGGGTGTGGGCGGGGCGCGAGCGAACGGAAGAAATCACTGTTTGCGCGAAGAAGGCAAATTGCCCGAAAATCCATTCTGCGGAGGTTGCGACGAATTCCCCTTCTTCTCCCGTCGCCTGAAGCTCCGCGCTCTCTCCTTTTCTTGACGTTCCCTCGCAACGCAGGGGAGCCTAAAGCCTGATATAAGTTTCGCAATGCTCTCCACTATGGGTTCAGCGGAATTTTCTTATCCAAGTGGACACTACTTACACATGCTTATGGATTACGTTTTTCTACAATCAACGTCACCTACTAATAACCCGCCACCCTTTGTATGTATTAATTGTTTTAGTTCCTACCAAGGAAATTATCTCTAATTATATGCAAGCAAACTAGAAACTGCTGACTGGTAGCCAATCAATTCTGATTGGTCATATGTCCAAATTGTACGTATTTGTGAACTCTTTACAAATATAAAATTAAATACTCTTTCTACAATTAAGTATTAATATATCAAATAATGTTCTAAATTGCATCTAATTTGGAATATTAATTTGTACTTTAAACTTACTAACACACAAACTTAACTTAACTTAACTTAAACAAAACTTAAAAATACTAACACACAAACTTTCTTCTAATAGTTTTTCTTATTAAAAATGACAAGGTGTGCAGAATCTAATTAATCAGGGTGTTCAGTCAATTCATTTGCTTCAAACCCTTTATAAATTCACTACGGAAGAGACAATTTGTTCCAGGTATTTGAACTCTTACCGTTTTAAATATAGAACTGAAATCCTACATTTGTTTCCCAAAGGCGAATTAACTTCTTGCTGTGTGACTGTTCGCGTCTTCCGAGCAGGCCGTCTTTCCCTGTCCGAGGCTTCCGTGTCTGGAATGTGCTTCCGAGGGTCGCAGGCATTCCGCCTTCTTCCGAAACCGCATTAGGAGCTGTAATGTCGCAGCCGCCGGGACGCGTCGGCACGCACTTCCCGACCGGCAGTTGTTTCACGGGCGAGGGCGCCCCGCCCCCTCGCCCTCCGCCCCGCCCCGCCCTCGCAGGCGTTCCGCGCCATTAGCGCCCGGGTCACCGGATAGCCGCCCCCGCCACCCCCGCCACCCCGCCGCCCCCAAGGACTCGTTAGGAGGATCCTGGAAAGCAGCCTCCGCTGCCGCCGCCGCCGCCGAGGATTCGCGCTGCTTCGTCGTTGGATGTTTTTCACTGTCATTAGAGCAATCGCTTTGATACAGTTTACACGGCTGATAGGTTACGGAGTGCTTCGCAGAATCAAAGAACTTTCGGAGGTTTTCAGAACTTTAATAGTTGGACAAAGAGGTGCACGTTGATGAAACAGTGGAGCTTCATGTTTACTACATCTTTCGAGACACATTTTATTAGAATATAGAGAACATAGAATGAAGAAACATGAACTCCCAACCAAATCGTTCAAACTTCCACATCAATCTCAATCAATTTTATTTCTTCTAACACTGCAACCGGATCAACTACACTAACTTCATAATTTATATTTGTCCTACCACAACTTTCAGAACAATTAAATGAATCACTATTTTTCACTGCCATTGGAGATATCGCTTTGACACAGTTTACACGAGGGATGGATCCTTCGCAGAATCAAAGATTTTTTGAGGGTTTTCATAAGATTTTTTCTTAGGGTCAACGGATAATAGTAGAGGTAAATAGCAATAATAATACATTACACAAGAATCTATGTTCTTATATTTTTTCAATTTTATGAAAATTTTGCTTCATAGAAATAAAATACAATCATGAAATAAACATACTAATTTTCAACTACAGTATTATAATTTGCAAACAGAAATGCAAACACCAGTTTTCGGGCTACGTTTTATAAGACACACGTAAACGCTTTCAATTTATTTTTACAATTAATAAACGTTAATCAGATATATAATTACGTTGTTAACATATTAATAAAATGTCAAACGTCACCTCCTTTGAAATGAAAAATGGTATGTAATTTTCTTGGACAATAAATAACAGTGCGCCCACAAAAAAATCACAAATTTTCATAAGAAAAGAGATGTTTGTTGTAAAAATGAATTAAGATGATATCTCACACGTCATGGAAAAGTGCATACTAACACTATCACATAGAAACAAGAGGCAACAATCGGACCCACTACACTACTGTCAATGGGCTTCGCCCTTTGTGTTGTGTGATAAAAGCTATATCCCATAATAAAACACCAAACCTAACTTAACTTAAAACTTCGAGTGAAAGATCAGAATCGGAAATCCTTTCATTACGTCAAAAATTGTTCTTGATGGATACCAGATTGACATGACAACTAGAAAAACTGAGGGGAGTGACAGGACGAGACTATTATTTCACCCACCTACACACATTCGCATAATGAAACTGTTTTACAAGGGTTTCTCGTATGAAGAACCAACTCATCGAAATGTT